>CM033358.1:24209094-24469094 GCA_019395295.1 Osmanthus fragrans | reverse complement strand
GTTTCTAGGGGCTTTGGTGATAGTTAAATTTAAGAACTCCAATTAAATTTTTTTTTAAAAAAAAGAAAAAGGAAAAATGTTATTTAATTTCAGAATTTGAAACTGAGCATTTGTAACTCAAAATTATACCTTATATAGACCACAGGAACTATACCATCACGGTACTGTGCAATTTTCAAGAATGCAGGCTGAGCTAAATCGAAGTGTTGAAGAGGTTGATTGCACCAACCGCCGTTGTTATTAGCTAATGCATAGTTTGGTGGGCAGAAATTGGTAGCGGTGATGGTTATCGTCCCCGGAAGACACCATTTGGGGTCGTCATTGCACCTCATTTCGTAGCACGCACCACAGCTCAGCCCATTGTTGAAAAGGGCAGTGCTCAATGCAGCAGTATTAGTCCAATAACCTTGGCTACACAAATTACCCTATCCACATGCTCCACCTGGAAACAATGATGCCGTGCTTAGTATACTAAATTGGACACAACATCAGTAAGGAAAAAAATAACTCTTGTCATTTAGTCGTATAACGTACCCATTGTTCCAGAAGCATCGGAGCCTCCATAAAATGTTGCATGAGCTTTTTGCCAACCACCATAGAAACCGCCACCGTACTCCTATGTGTTATGGAAAGATAAAAAGAAAACCAACACAAGAAAATGAATGCATTGTACTCTGCTAGTCATTTTATGTGAACACATGTTAGGAAACGATGCCCAATCACAACCTTGAATCAATGTTAAACCAACTACAAGTTTTGACAAAATTTCAATAAACTCAATATTTGTGTGAAATGGAGATTTTCAATTATATGAAGAATGAAATTGGAATGGATTACTTGAACAATCCTCAAGTTAATCCCCAAGAAAGAATTCAAGCTTTGGTTTATACCCAAGGAAGAACAAACCTCTTACCTTGTAGAACATTTCCTAGCTATCTCTCTTTTCTCCCTATTTTTCTCTCTAAAAATCGAGCTGCTTGCAATGGGGGGAAACCGGGCTTAAGTAGAAGCCGGGGAGCCGCGGCGCCGCGGATGGTGGCGCTGTGGTGCCACCCCTTATTTTTCCCACAATCTCCACCTCGTTCATCATTCGATAGACCTCAAATTTTGAACGATCACAAGAAGAATCTGCAAGCATCAAACACGGCTGCACCATTCAAACCATGGTTGCCTACGTACCTAGAACCAGGATCAAACCACACTGTAGTTCATACCTCTCCATAAAATCCATCTCCAACACCTAAACCGGCTGCACTATTAAATAATGGTTTCCTACGTACCCTTCACCGGGATCAAGTCATCCCGTAGTTCATTCTGGCTACACCATTCTACCATTGTTGCCTACGTAACCCCTACACCGGGATCAAGCCACCATAGGTCTTACCGGCTGCACCATTCTACCATGGTTGCCTACGTACCCACCACCGGGATCAAGCCATCGTAGTTCTCGCCCTACCCATGTACATATCATCTCCACCTAACTCCAACACCGCCCCGAAGGGCCCAAGCCCACTTGGGCATATCAACTCTCTCCATGCTGTTCCGCATAGCTACCTTGAAGGTGAAATGCTCATCAACCCCCAATGAGAGTGCATACACAACCATATTTGATTGCCCATAGTGCCTCAGAGGCTAGTTTAACCCCAACTTCTGAACTAGCTTGAATGCTTGCCTTGGCCTAGAGGACGCCAAAATTTCCTCGAGCTGTTGTTGTAGAGCCTGTACATTCTTCTGCTGAACCTCCTCATGTTCAAGCACATAATCACTTTCCTCTCGAGTGTCTCCATGATATATCTCTCGAACATAACTTGGACCTGGTCGATCCCTGGATTCCATCTCACCAACCTGAGACTTAGAACCCCCTACAGCTTCAACACCATTGGGCACCGTAGCTTTTGACCAAGCTACGAGGGAGTTCTCCTCAAAAGCAACATGCTTGCTGATAATGAACTTCGCCAAGTCTCCACCACTTCCACTTGTCTCAACCGCTACATCATCTGTAACTGTAGTACCCTGAAGAGCATATAGGTTGCCTTGGCGAATGCCCTTCATCACTACCAAAGAGCCCTGAACAACCTTCTTGACTCCATCCCACGTCACAATCTTGCAACCACCGGAGTCCAATACACCAACAGAAATAAGGTTCTTCCGCAAATCAGGAACATGTCTCACATCCATCAATGTTCTCACCACTCCATCATGCATCTTGATTCTAATGGAACCAACCCCCACCGTTTTACAAGTATAGTTATTACCCATCAACACGGTTCCACCATCAGTGCAAGTATAGGTAGTAAACCACTTCCTATTCGGACACATATGATAACAGGAACCAGAATCAAGAATCCACTTACCGGAGATTTCTTCATCACAAGTGATGGTGTAGCACTCATCGATGTCCCCTTCTTCCGAGGCATAGCTAACCTCTTGATTGCCATGAACCCCCTCCTCTCTGTTGTTGTTATTGTTCTTCTTTCCCGCTCTTTTATTTTGACAATTTGCCTTGAAGTGCCCGAGCCTGCCACATTTGAAACACGACCTTTCCGCAAGAGGTCTAGAACTCCATTTAGACTTTCCTCGCATGCCCTTTGCCCGTTCGTTGCTCCTCCCTCTCACAAACAACCATTGAGCTTGATTCTTGTTATCAATGGTAGACATGCCACTAGTAGCAATCTTTCGAAAATCATCTGCTAGAAGTGACGTTCTAGTGTCCTCCATCACAAGTTTATCACCCACAAGCATCAATGTTTGAACAAGGTTCTCATAAGACTTTGGCAAAGAAAGAAGCAGTAGAAGTGCTTGATCCTCATCATCTACCTTCACATCAATGTCCTTCAAGTCCGATATGCACCTATCGAACTTGTTGACGTACTCCCGGATTGGTGTTCCTTCATCCATCTTGCAAGTATACAATTTGGATTTTAAGTAGATCCGATTAGTTAGAGTCTTCGTCATGAAGTTCGTCTCTAACTTCGACCACACTTCCGCTGCCGTTACCTCACCATCTACCAAGAAAGCAACATCCTTTTCAAGGCATAGAATGATAGATGCCCGTGCTTCAAGATCTAGCTCTTCCCAATCCTCGTCAGACATATCTTTGTGCTTCTTCTCCTTGCTCCCCAAAATCTTGTGCAACTTTAGAGAAATCAACAAATTTTTCATTTGCATTCTCCAATAGGAAAAATCATTCTTCCCATTGAACTTCTCTATCTCATACCTCCCAACCTTCACCACTCCACTAGTAGACGTCATTTGCCCACTCGTTTTAGTGAAATTCGACAACCAAGTTCTCACAGGAATTTTATCAAACACCTTGTGTACACACTTGATTCAAGCCTACCTTCCTCAAATCGAAGCTTGACCACCTTGATTTGATATGTAGCTCTGATACCAATTGTTAGAAAATGATGTCCAATCACAACCTTTAATCAATGTTAAACCAACTACAAGTTTTGACAAAATTCCAACAAACTCAATATTTGTGTGAAATGGAGATTTTCAATTATATGAAGAATGAAATTGGAATAGATTACTTGAACAATCCTCAAGTTAATCTCCAAGAAAGAATCCAAGCTTTGGTTTATACCCAAGGAAGAACAAACCTCTTACCTTGTAGAACCTTTCCTAGCTATCTCTCTTTTCTCCCTATTTTTCTCTCTAAAAATCGGGTTGCTTGCAATGGGGGGAAACCGGGCTTAAGTAGAAGTCGGGGCGCCGTGATGCCGCCTAAGTGGCACCGCGGTGCCACCTCTTCAGCCTGTGGCACCACGGCACCATGGCAGCGCCACCCCTTATTTTTCCCGCAACACACTAGCGTCAAAAGGAATAATGTCTCTAAGAATAAAGTCCAGTGTACATGCCCTTGTTACCAGGGTCTTGCACATGGGTGGAACCCATGTATTTTAAAAAATTGGAATAAATATATCATCCACCTCCCCAATGTGAGTTGCACGTATAGGCTCTGATAAATCAGGGTCTGTACATGCAACATCATTCATGTCGCTAATTATGGTTAGTAGGGTGCATGCCTAAGATCAAACCTAAGTTTTAATGGTGTTTCGCTTAAAAAAAATATGAGTTAACCTCCATGCATCCATAGCTTACGTGGCATGTCAGCAAGTCAAGTCGTCGTTGTTAACAATTCAATATTTTTTGTTGAATTGTCAACAATAATGACTTAACCTATTGACATGTCATTGTCATGTTAGTTGTGAGCACAATAAGCTTCTATCCATCGTGAGTAGGAAATCATCCTTATATATATTCACATACGCATAAAAAGTATGAAAGCAATCAAATTCCATCATTTAAGAAGAATTTCATTAATGAATAATATCCGATTGGAGCTAGGATTTTCATTGCATCATGGGATGATTCATAGTTGTTAGATAGGATCAATTAAATGCTGTTAATATAATTCTGGTTTCGAAGGAACCATTTTTTCATGAAAAATATAGTTAGTGGTATTAGAGTGTGCCATAGCATCATTTCCAATTTAATGGAACAATATTTTCATGACAAGTGTACATGAGTACAAAATGGCATTTGACTTACTTTTATCTGCCTTTGTATGATTGAAGTTTCTTTCCGAATCAAAATTTATTTTAAAAAATTTCATTCAATTCCAAATCCAAATTAATTAGTGTCTTGATATAGTATTGTCTCTTGGTTTAGGCTAACAGCTTTTCTCTTTGAGTGTGTTTGAATAGTACGAAGACTCAACGAAATAAG
Source organism: Osmanthus fragrans (assembly GCA_019395295.1). Lineage (NCBI taxonomy): Eukaryota > Viridiplantae > Streptophyta > Magnoliopsida > Lamiales > Oleaceae > Osmanthus > Osmanthus fragrans. The sequence goes on along the minus strand of CM033358.1, from coordinate 24,464,363 downwards.
TGAGTGATGATCTTCAAATTCTTTCATATACATTTGTTCATTAGTACAGTTTAATCTCTACAAGCACAAAACTTCCACTTGAACGTGACTTTATCCAACAAACTACCTAAGTCTTTATTTATTTCTCAATATTTAATGTTGATTCTTCTTAATGGAGTGTGCTTCTTTTTGTGAATTCTAATGTAGTCTTGGTTTGCACATGACTAGTGTCGTATTCTCACGAGTCTCCTTATCCAATACCTCTTTCCGTGTAATCATATTTCGCCTTAAACTTGTTGTGTATAACATTCACAACCGACGCACAATTTTATTAGCAAGTCTTGTAAATTTTACCATAATGAGGTTTGGTATGTACTCTTGAAAATACTTTTGACATAAGCTTATCACAGATTTAAAGGAACTCAAGTTCTTATCAATATTATTCTACGACCAAACAAGAAGTGTACTTAACAGTACTCGGTGTGGATTCTTGAATGATGGAAGAGTTCCAATTTAGCTAGTAATTATGTGTACGTGTTCAATAATGAGACTTTTAGAAATAATTTTATATTGTCGACTTGAAAAAGGGCATCAATAATACAAAATGCCATTTATGATAGTGGGTGCTAAAGTCGGTTTAGAGGCCAGCAATTAATTAATCCTGCAGCCGTGCAATAAAAAGCCTTGTGCGCACTTGTCTTGATAACTGTTGATCTAAAAAAAAATGTTTTTAATAGATGTCAATATAGGCTCGTGACACGTATGAAAACTTCGGCGAGATGATCGGAAAGGACGATCGGAATCGATATATAAAGTCGAATCGGATTACCAACGGATGATTACCATGTCATATGAACAAAGATTTCGTAAATGATTTTTCATTTTATCCGTTATAATATTGCAAAGTTACAATAATTATAAGAAAAAAAAATGTTTTCACAATAATATCTTTTCTTAAGAACGCAAGACTATGCCTTCTTTTTATCTTGAATATAGCCTCCTTAATATAATCGCAAGACTTGCTATTTATAGTCAAGCGATCGAACAGCCTATCATCGGATAATATTCACGTGGCCTCATCCTGTCAATTTAGACATCTTATCACTCATTCATAGTATGCGTGTAAGCGGTCCAATTTTACAGATTTTTGACAAATTTTCAAACTAAACCGTTTACTGAAAAAATACTTAAACCTAAAGCTAACGGTTTGGCCCGGTTTTAAACCGTCGATTTTACCGTATATTTTTTTACCTGTCTAATATTATGTCATTAATTTAGGAGTGGACATTTTTTTAAGAACCGGACCGAAACCATTTAGAACCAATTGATTCTGTTTCAAATCTTCTAAAAAAATAATTTGATTTTAGGACAAATTATTAAGAACCAACCGATTTCGGTCTATTGGGTAAATCTATACCTAAATAAATTTATTTAAAATATATAATTTCATTTCTAATATCTGAAATTTTTATTTTGTTTTCACTTTGATTACATAGTTGTTGATCCGATCAAAAAATTTCATTTAAATTTCTACAAATTATAATCAACAGAATCAGAAATTGCAATAATTTTTTAAAAGATGTCCAATTCAATGTAAGATTTTGATTTTGATTGAAATTTGTTTAATCATTAGAGTACTATGCAGTTTATATAAATTGATGATTGTTTGGTGATAATAATTTATATGGAATACAACATGGGATTACTTGATGAATCGTTTCAGACTTTCAGTTTAAGAGCCTATGGAATATATGAGCCTCATTTAAAAATAAATAAAAAAATCCAACACAAAAGTCTTACAAGTTACAATTTAGAAAATTTCATTTTTTTAAATTTTTAAATTTTTATATATTTTTTCACGATCCGATTTGGTTTTAAACCACAATAAAATTTCTCAAACTCAAACCAAATTGCTTGGTTTGGTTTGGTTCGGTTTAAAACCATTTCGTTGACGAGTTTACGTGGCACCAAATCGACAGTTTCCAAAATGCGATTTAAGTTTGGTTTTTCGGTTTGACATTTTTGCTTACAGCCCTAATTCATAGTATTAATTATTACGACAAAGGACCAGCCACCCTATCTACCTAGTCTGATATTGAGTAAAGGAAGTTGTCACATCAATCATTCTCAAGGATATTCTTCATATTCATTCTCTCTGAGGACCTCGGCAAAAGAGGCATTGGGCGGCTGGGATATGAGATTTCAGCTCGAACAAAGAAAGCACTTCGGCCTGAAGTGAATACTTCAGTTTCTCCTAACCAGACACTTCGACAACGACTACGGTTCTTTCTTTGGTTACTCGGTCAAAATGGATTTTTGCCATCTTCGATTTTCTGTTTGCCTAGTGTCTTTCCATGGTTCTTCCATGTGTCTTTCAATAATGATCTCATTTTTAATCCACTTGGCAAAACTTCCACTTGAGCAAGACTTTATCCAACGAACTACCTAAGTCTTTATTTGTTTCTCAATATTTAATGTTGATTCTTCTTAACGGAGTGTGCTTCTTTTTGTGGATTCTAATGTAGTCTTGGTTTGCACATGACTAGTGTCATATTCTCACGAGTCTCCTTGTCCAATACCTCTTTCCATGTAATCATATTTCGCCTTAAACTTGTTGTGTATTACATTCACAACCGACGCACAATTTTATTAGCAAGTCTTGTCAATTTTACCATAATGAGGTTCGGTATGTACTCTTGAAAATACTTTTGACATAAGCTTATCACAGATTTAAAGGAACTCAAGTTCTTATCAATATTATTCTACGACCAAACAAGAAGTGTACTTAACAGTACTTGGTGTGGATTCTTGAATGATGGAAGAGTTCAATAATGAAACTTTTAGAAATAATATTATATTGTCGACTTGAAAAAGGGCATCAATAATACAAAATGCCATTTATGATGGTGGGTACTAAAGTCGGTTTAGAGGCCAGCAATTAATTAATCCTGCAGCCGTGCAATAAAAAGCCTCGTGTACACTTGTCTTGATAACAATGAAACATTAATCTAGAATTTGAAATTGGGGCACGCACTAATGCCACTAAACTACATTTTTGTCGAAAATTGGGTACAAATTCTTGAAACCTAAACAAGAATTATTACAGCATTAAATTGAACCCAACTAACAACCATCCATGATCAAATCAAAGAGTGTGTTACATTGTTCTCCCCACACTGGGCACTCCCCTATATAAACACCATATTTGGCAAGTTATTTTACACACAAATCAAATTGTTCCTCAGTGCTGGAAAGAACTGATTTTTCATATCATCTTTTGCAATGGCTTCCTCTAGAATTGTGAAAGCAATGTGCTTGGTGCTGATCGCGGTGTCCCTGGTGGCACCACTGGCTGAGGCGGCAATCACATGCAGCACGGTTACGAGAGACCTGGGTCCATGCCTCCCCTATCTGCAGGGTAGCAGTCCTGCAGTGCCGGCTGCCTGCTGCGGTGGAATTAAGTCTCTCGACGGTTCAGCCAAAACCACACCAGACCGCCAGTCTGTGTGCTCCTGCCTGAAATCTCTCGCTGGATCTTACAAGGGTATCGACTATGGCAAGGCTAGTGGCCTCCCTGGAAAATGTGGTGTCAGTACGCCCTACAAGATCGCCCCTTCCACTGATTGCTCAAAGTATTTTTCTTTCTTCTTATATTTAACTTCAACCATTTCATTTAAAAAAACTTCAAAAAAATTTAATTCATATTTGTTACGTTACATAGTACTTGACACGACTTCACAGTAATATAAACAATATTTTAACTTATTTTTCTTAATTAATAAAGTCAATTGTTGATGTTCAACAAAATAAATAAATAAATAACGTCAAGTTCTGTCTAACTAGACTAAATTATCAATTTGTACAAATGTTTCTCTCAAATTTAGCTTAAAATGTTTATTTATGTTATGGGACTTGTGGTGCAGGGTGCTGTAAATCCATCGCGAACGGAGTTTCCGGCAGCAGCCTTTATATCTTATATATGACTATGAATTATATTAATAAATAAAGAGAGTGTTTGTATGGTCTGCAGAATGGACTCTCTCTCCGCATCGTTGTCTGTAATCCAATTATGAGTATTTTATCTCATTTTAGATATCCATTGTTTTGATCAAATAAAATTAAACCACCCTGAAGTCAATATCAATGAAAACCTAGTAAAATTCACGTGGTGCAATGTGAAATGATTTAAAATTACTAAGAACTTGGTCAGAGACCTCGAGACCAATGGCGGAGTCACGGGTTCTTGAATACCATATATAATACATAGCATTATTCTTATGGAGCCAATACCTTCTTATTGAGCCAATATAACATTTTACAAGTATGGAATATAACTCAATACTTCCTACACTATTTAATTTACATGTGTACGTTTGAGTTCCAATTAAAGAGTGATTATCAGTTATTTAATACTCACATCAATTAAATAATGACGGTGAGTATTGAATACTTCATGCTCCTAATCGTATAAGAAAACATGATAAACGGACCTTCTAAGAGTTCTACACATGTGAAATAAAACAAAATTAGAAAACAACCAACAACTAATTAGTAATACATATTTGAATATTTAATAAGTGAAATCGTCGAATCCTAATTTAATTATGAAATCATTCGGGTTCGGTTCCATTTGGTTCCTAGGTTTCATACAATAATTAATTTTTTAATATTAAATAACGCTACATTAATTGAACTCATGATATGTTTAATCTTAACTCTTACATAATAATATAGTTCAATCTTATGTATCTTTTGCGCTTCTCTTTGTTGAATTTTTCATAGATCTGAATGATAAAATCACAGAAAATTGAAGATAGCTAGCTCACACTAATGAAGTGAGGCGTAGCCGAGTTTTCAATTTAATTTCTTCAGAACTGTAGAAACGACAATATGGTAGAATAATAAATTTGGATAAAATTTATGTTAATTTGATTAAGTTGGATTTGAGTTGAAAATTAGAAATAAGAAAATCATATTTTAGGTTTGGGTTAAATTAATTAGTTAGCAAAAAATAAAATAATTTGTCTAATTTCAGATAAATAAATTAACAACAAATAGGGAGATTCAATTATTATTCAGTTCTCGATCTAGAGTCGAGAACTAAACCAATCACATCAGTACTCGATTCAGATACATGTTTGAATATTTAACTTAAAAAGGATCGCTCGTTTCGGTTCAGTTCGGGTCTAAAGTTGTCCAACCCTATTATTTTTTATCTTTTAAACTTGAAATCTAATTGCTCATTTGAGACTTGAAATTTCACATTAGGAGGTCAACCTTATTAATAAATTTAGTCCAAATCCTTAGCCTTACTATTCTTAGTCAGGCCACGCTTGTTTTTGGTGCACTCACTAATTATATGGTTGATTGTAATCCAAGCACCATGAAAAGGTAATGCTAAAGTCACATGAGCTCTGTTGACACCAAAAAATATGCCAACAAAATCTCGACTTCGTCTCATTCGCGTAAATATCACCTACACATTGAACACTCCATTGGAATGCAAAGGTTGCCGGTCAAATAAAAGATCCGACGATCGTTTGCACTCCGACGATCAAGTCAACTATCGGAAGAGAGAAATATGAGTGCAAGAGACGTGGAAGAGAATTTGGCTAGAGTTAAATTGAACATATCTTTTATTGTAAATGGACTCACCTATATATAGAGAAATGAGACGGGCCAAGTGAGTGCTAATGAATGGGCCCAAGTCCAACCCCAATATAACATGCACATGCAACGTAATTTATAGGTGTAACAATAGTTCCCCAAATTTGAATTGTACATTTGTGTGCGGGTCGAACTTCCAAGTATAAGTAGTCAAGTAGGTGAGGTCTTATAGATTCCTCGAAAATATAAGTAGTTCCAATAAGTTGGACTTACGAACCACCTCGAAAATATGCATTGATCTTAAATAGGGAAAGACTTACGAATTGCCTCGAGAATGTAAACTACTCCAATATATGAGGACTTACAAACTGCCTTAAAAATATCTGCGTGAGTCTGAATAAGCAAGGGCTTTTTGATTGCCTCGAAAGACATATAATTTGTCAAAATTTCGGTAGCATCTACTCTGTAAATATGGACTAAACCATCTTGTAATATAATATAATATATCCACATACAAAATAAATTTGGGGTCTATTTGCCCCCTCCAAATAATGACAACAAAGAAAAATAGTGATAGTTTAAATTTCTTCAAAATATAATGTACAAAGTGTTTACCATGCATCATAGTAAATCATATGCTTGCACAACTCAGTGTAACAGTATTGCTAATGTGAAGCAAGTAATATGCTGATAATGTAGATAAGGTGACATACGTATTGACAGTAATGAAAATAGTGTCATATACTAGTATTATAATAGTCTCTCATATCGGGGTATAAATATTTCTATCATTTTTGGAGTTTAAAAAAATGGACCTTTTCGGAAAAACTTTAATTTATTTAGAAGTCTTAATTTGAATTTTGAGTTGTTTGTAAGATACTGCAGTAATGCTTCAATTTTGTTGAAATTTGATGTAGAGATGAGGCTTAGAAGTACTGAAGTTATGCTGAAGTGAAGATGAAGCGGTTTTTAAGGTCATCTTCAGAGGTTTGAATGTAAGTTCCATTTTTTTACGCTTGAGAGGCTTCCCCCATGTCTTTTTTTCATAGGAGGCATGTGTTATCTGTTTTGACGAATTAGGAGATAGTCCCTTTTGGTATCCAGCTCTTCGTTGAAGTGCCCATGCTTCCCTACATGGTGGATGTTTCATCAATACAGAGGCTTCTCCTATGAGTGCTAATATGAGTGCAAGAGATTGGGATGGAAATTTGGTTAGGGTTAGAATGAATATACATTTGATTATGAATGTACTCGCCTATATAGAGAAAAATGAGACGGGTCAAGTGAGTGCTAATGAAATGGGCCCAAGATCAAGCCCAATATAAGGTTGCACGAGGTTGCTTAAATTAATAGGCACAATTCAATTGAATAATCAATGTCGTGCTGACAAACGTGGGACCTCATTCATCATGCGCATGCCACATATTTTATAAGTGTAACAAGTTTAGTGTCATATATACTCCAACTAAATTAATTGATATGACATATCTTTAATTTATGTGAGATTTTGACTTAATAATCTTTACATACCGTCATGAACGAATATATCATCTCATACTGTATATTGAGTGACATAGCATGGCTTAAGTCACAAATTTGAACTATGATATCATCCACTACAAAAAATGTTTTACTGTCGCTAAAGCCATGATTTCCGTTAGTAAAAAGTTTTACCGACGAAAATTTCGAACGCTAAAATCGGCACTAAATGCGGCGTAAATAATTACCGGCGAGTATAAAGAATCCGTTGCTAATTACCAACAAATAAGCAAACGAATTTCCAGTTGATAATTACCGACGGATTTTCATTTAGCAACAACATTAGGAACAATTTATCCGTCACTAATTACCTACAAAAGTGTTTTGTCACTAATTAGCGATAAATTTTCGTCGCTAATTTGAATTAAAATTTTAAAAAATATATTTATATTGATCACTAAATAATATTTCTTATATTGTAACAAAATTTATTACTGCTTAAACTAAAAAAAAAAAAAAAAAAAAAATGCTTAATTTCAACTTTAATGTATAAACAAATAAACAATGTCACAAGAAATTGTAAATATATGCATACGGTTCCTTAATTTTGAAGTTCGAACCGACTTTTAAAAAAAAATGTATCATTCCGTGAAGTCTTTATGTGAGAACTTGAATCTGGGACATGATTACTAATTAAAACACGTCATCCCATTACAGAAATAGAAAATTAATGTATTTAATGAATAAAAAAATATAATTTAGTATTCCAGTTGAAGAATAACGATAAATGCTTTGTGTAACGGTCATTTGGTTTATTGAGCTTGATGCATTTCGTGTCATGAAAAAATTAAAGAAAGCAAACACACAATCAAAAACCAGATCCCATAAGTTAAATATAAAGCACAATCTTTGAAGAGACTACACTGGACATTAGTCGAACAAGCAGAAAGCTATATTAGACATCAATTAAATGAGTAGCAAGCAGCATTAGACTTCATTTTAGACCAAATTAATAATCATATCTTTTCCCTTCTACTTCAAACACACAAGCAAAAGGGAAATGAATTCTAAATGGAGACCAAACTATAGTTGGGCTCCCAAATGGACACAATCATAGCAAAGCCTCCCCAGCACCATACTCCTCACCACCAGCACAACCAAAGAAACCCATTACCACTTGAGTCACGAGTTTGATTCTCTCTACCAACACTTTCTTGATCGAGTCTGTCGCACTAGGCTTGCCTAGTGTTGTTAATCTGATTGGAGTGACTTGCAGACTATTGCGTCAGCCTGAGAATTTATCCAATGCGCACCTAAAGGGTAGCGACTGCGGGTTCTCCTGTAAAAATAAAAAATAAAAATAAATAAAATGGGAGAAAAGAAAAAGAAACCCATTACCACAAATCATACAAGTCAACGAACATTTACTATCCAATGAAATGCTCTAAGTGGATTAAAATTACCGTTTTTAAAACTAAAAAAAAAAATCAATAAAAGGGCAATTTTTCTTTTTGAAAGGTTTACCTTAGAAATCTGGGGTCTATACGAGTCATTTTCATGATGTTATTCATGATCTATCTTTTCTTTTACAGATCAAAATAGGTTCCTTGTCCTTATGTGGAACAAAAACGTAGTTGATTGAGAAGTTTTCTTCAATTACAGTTTTAATTGAAGGAACAAACTAAAAAAATAATGGTATATTCAAAACTTGGTTTTTTATTCAAACTAATTATTATGAGGTATATAAATATAACCTTTTGCATTCATAGCAATACTCAAACCAAATAACATTTTCAGTTTTTATTTATTTTCCATAGGTATACCATTATCAGGAGACCAAGAATTGTAGAAAATATGGAAGTTAATGTACAGGACCTAGAATCAGCAAACTAGAAATAAATCACATTTGGTGCTGTGTTGGGCGTGGAGAAGCGACAGCGACAGGATTTTGGGGGGGATCATGGTGTAGGTGGTGAGGATTGTTAATGAATTTCTTATTTCCTGTTCAATCATTTTCATTTGTGAATTGCAAAAGCAGAAAACACAAAAATAAAAGACTATTGTTTTTACCTCATGAATAGCTACAATCCATTTTAATTCAATAAGTAATTAACAACACGGCCATTTGATCTATATTTGAACTCATTATGTGTTCCTAGTAGTAAGTTAAACTAATATTATCTAAACACTTGTGGAAAAATAAATTTTTTATTGGAATTATCTTATGCATATTAATATATATATATATATATATATATATATATATATATATGTATGTATGCATGTATGTATGTACACACATTTCTTTCAAATTAAAAAAAAAAAAAAAAAAAAATGTGTTCTCATTACGGGATTCTTGTGGTACAGGGTGCCATAATTCCATCCGCAGAGTGGTTTTTTCTTGAAATGGCAGTACGTGCAGTGACGGATTCGGAATAGGAGGTCAGTTAGGACAGTCGTTGATCATCGACAGTCAACGACCGCAATAACGAGAAATAAATATATACGAAACATCTAAAATTATTAAATACTATATTTACTTAATAATTCATATAATTAGTCAATTATACAATTTTCAAATTTTCGAAATGTATAAACTAGACTATTTTTCATATGTTTAACTTTCAATTAGATAAGTCCTATTAAATTTTCCAACGTATTTTCATTTCCTATTTTTGTACCCTAAAGTCATTTGAAAACTTGAAACTAAAGTCAAATAAAATGTTTTTTTAAAAAAAATAATTAATTGCCACTAGGCGCTAATTGCCAAGGCTTGGCAATTTGCCCGAGCCTCAAGCCTGGGTGGCGTTAGGGGAGCTTTTTAGAACATTGATGAATATTAGTTGTTTTTATTAGATTAGGGCATTTCAAATGCATTCCATGTATGGTAGTCTATGTGACATGCAAGTCGAAGAACTTGTAATTTACATAACATTCATTAATTAATTTTAAACAGTTGACTCTGGCTGAAAAGAAATTTAGAAACTTTATTATGTATTTCTTTTTTAATCATGTATAATTCAATTCAACTTTATAGACTCAAATTACTAAACTTATTATATCATACTATTCTAAACTTTGAAAAACATGAATTTATCTTTGCACTAAGATAAATGATGCTGCTGAAGCTTGAAAATTCGTCACAGACAAATTTCATCGCTGCTAAAAGTAAATTTGTAGAAACTTCTAAAGAAATCGCCAAAAATTTGATGGAAAAATTCTATCATTAATATAATCTCAAAAATGGTTTTTGACTTTTCAAAAATTCTATAAAATGGACCCTTAGTCTATATTTGACTCATGTTTATTAAATATTAAGAAACACTCAAATTATTTTTATTTACGAATTTCAAGAAATTCACAAGTGCTACTCATCCACTATTTATTTTTATTTATATAATTTAAATCATTTATGAACACATCTCAAACATACATTTTTGTAGATAGAGATATATGCCGAAAGATGGGCTTGTCGGATGATTATTGGCCTAACAGATATTATATATTATTTTTTCTTTGTTTAATTAATTTTGAAACCAAAGGCTCATGGCTCATAATGTCTTTCACTAACTCCTGGCTCATAGTTTGTATCAAATTGAAAGTATAGGCTTAGAGCCGGTTCTACATAGTGGCGAGCAAGGCCCATGCCTTAGACCGAACATTAGAGGGGGCCTCAGATTTTAGCCACTTTGTCGAAAGCGGAACACTTGTAATACCAATTTGTTGAGATTCTGGCCAAATAATTAAAGACTAAAAAAATATGGACAATATGAAAATAATGGATCACAAGAACACAAAAATAAAATAATTTGTAGAGAATTGAGATTTTATTATAAGAAATAATACAACAATTTTGTATTTATAATTTGTCTAATTTTATTCATCTTAATGTGTACTTTAATTTGGGTTACACCCAAATTCTAAGATTCTGAAAAACAAATCATCAACTAAAATACCCGAGATGCCGTTATCATGGGGTCAAGAAACGAGGTACTAATATTCGCTTGTCATTGTTCAACAAATGAGGTCTGATCATCATAAATTCGACTAACAAGTTCGTGTAGCATATCGATTAAGTCTAGAATCTTTATTGTCAAAATACAGTTAAACTTCGATAAAGTAATACCCTCGGAACCGGAAAAAAATATTTATTTAGCGAGATTATTTATTTATCGATAAATGAATAAATTATTCGTTTATCAATAAATAAATATTTATTATTTTAGAGAGAGCTTTTCAATATAAAATATGTACATTGTATGTAGTAAGAAAAATCAAAAGACACTAATCAAATTATTTTTGAAGAGTTTTACGTTGTCTCAAATGTGTCGTCAAAAGCGGCATTTCAAGCAATAGTCACCTTAAGCAACTATTTGCTACAACACGAGCAAAATATTCCAAAAGTTGTGTATGCTCTATAAAAAATTAAGAATGGGGTTCATTTTAGTTTAGGTGGGAAGAAAAAACAATCAACTATAGATGCATATTTTCAAAATGAATTATTATTGTACGAGTATTATTGATTAATTGAAAGATTTGGGTCTATATATATTTTTTTTTCTCAATGAAATCCAATAATTATTACTTTATACTTTTATTGGGCCCTTAAGGATTTAATTTTTTTTTATTACTTAATGCATTTAGTGAGGTTATTACTTTAGTCTATTGACCCAAGTCGAGATCGAAAGAAATTATTATATAATCGAGGTTATTACTTTATCGAACATTACTTTATCGAGGTTTAACTGTAACTTGTGACAAAAATAAAATGGTTTTGGTTAGATTTGGTACAAATATTTAATAAAATATTAATGTAATGCTAAATTATTGTGATTTGGTACATAGAAGTTACTAAAATATGTTGTGTTGTCCTTGCTCCTAACTTCCCTATGTGCATCTGTTGGCCTACTCTTGGATTGAAAAACTCAAGTACTATGTTATAAGTCATGTTTCTTCATTAGTGCTGGCAATCATCTTCCTTTATCTTTAAGATATACTTATTCCTTTGAGTTGAGATTTGAAGTTGCCAGAAGAGAATCAAGCTATTTTATATTTACATACATACTGGTGGTGATGAAGTTTCATCGCCGCCTTCTCAAGGCGGAGCCAAGCTGCCCGCCTCCGCCACTGCCGAACACGACCGGGAGTAAAGATTCATACCTAAGTGATTCAGATTTCGACACCGACATGGTGGTAATTCTGGCAGCCTTGTTGTGTGCACTCGTAGTTGTTCTTGGGTTAAATTTACTTGTCCGACGCACTCTACATCGTAGGTCAGAAGAACAAGTTGAAGCACCACTAGCCCCCAGCGCCACTGGCCTCAAGAAGCGGGTTTTGCGACAGCTTCCGATGACGGTTTATAGTCCTAGAGCCAATATTTCAGAGACAGAATGCCCAATTTGTTTAGGTGAGTATGTAGAGGGGGAGAAGATTAGGGTGCTGCCCAAATGTAATCACGGGTTTCACGTTAGGTGCATAGACACATGGCTTGTTTCACATCCATCTTGCCCTAACTGTCGGCATTCATTGCTCGACGGCTCGACCCACCTTCAATTCGCGTGAATACAACAACAAACTAAGTTTTCGGATCGACTAGTCTTGTGCAAATTATAATCAACAAATTTACTTTGACAAATCCTGAAATTCTTGAATGTGCAAATTCAAACTAAGTTGAAAGAAATAAAGAACTCTAATGAATCATGTATTAAAAGAAAGATCAGTTTAAGATACTAGCAATATAATGTTAAATATAGACAATTCGCTTAGTTATATTTAGATCGAATTAGTCAACACACCATGATCACTATATTTTGATAAATGCGGACAATCTTTTTAAAGAATCCATATGAGAATTGAATTGTTAAATCATTCCGCAATTTTCCATTTAAATCATCGAGTACATTGCATTTTGACGTAGCAGAAGATTATATAAAAGATGAACGATCTCACAAAGATGAGAAGAACTCACGAAAATTTTATTTAATCTATCAATGTCGGGCTTACAATACCTTAAATAGTAAAGTCCTAGGAAAATTTGAAAAATAAATAATAAAATAAAATAAAGAGATATTTTTCCAAAAAATGGAAAAATGTGAGATAACAACTAAAACTGATTCTCCAAATCTTCAGGATCGTCCTCCAACAAACGAAATACAGATCCAAATTTATTTGAATGAGATATTGTCAAAATAAAATGACAATAAAAATTACCATAAATGGAAAAAACGCTTAACCGAGGGCCTAAATGACAAAATTTGCCCAAAATTCGACGTACGTCAGGGGCGGGGCCTCCGAATTGTCTTCATTAGCTCATTTCCAATCGAATTAAACTATAAATTTGTCAAAACCAGACAAACCCGAAAACTTATATGAAATCATGGGACTTAGTTGCGTTGCTTGCGTCGATCACATTTCATTATAAACTCCAACCTCTTCTGCACTTCATTACATTTGGTTAGAGATACAACTTGAAAATGCAATTTTATTCGTAGTTTGAATAGAAAAGATTTGTTAAAGAAAGAAAAAATTTGTTACCCTTTTATCCCATCTTAGTTCTAAGTCTTCTCTCCATTGAGATGGTGTGACGTTTAGAGAAGCCTTTTGATAGATGCCACACATGCCCATCAAACTATTAGGTTCAATTATTATTATTATTATTATTTTAATTTTTCGATGGTCGAGCTTGGATTAGAACCCAGCCAAACTCAATATCCGTAAAAAATTACACATAACCAAATGGATCCATGTACATTGATGGAAACAAATTGAATGATGCTATGAGTACAGAGAAATTTTACAGAATACGCACAGAAATTTGAAATGGATGAACTGGATTCAAACATGGAGGAGAGAAACACACAGATACACGGACAGGATTTTTCCAATTCAAAATTCAGTACGAAATCTGACAACATTTCCTGTGCTTAAGGAATTTTTCAAACAAATCAAACCATACAAATGGATTCTAGTTTGATTCATCAAATACTTTGTATATCAAAAAACAATAAAAGTATAAACTCTTACATAGATTTTTCCTCCTTTTTTTTTTTTCCCTATTTCTTTCTTTTTTAGAAGAAAAAAGAAAGGATGGAATTCGAGCTTGATTGACTAAAAATAAGAGAAGTTACAAATATGGGATCCAAATTCGATCTACAAAGGAGGGTCATATTATAATTGTTGTTGCTGATGAACTTTTTCAAATATTTTTCCTGCTACCATTAACTTTAAAAATTTGTTGAATTGTCACCGAACTTATTAAAACTTTATCTCATGTGTAAAGACGCCATTTTCTATTTTAAAAATTAACAGACTAGATGATATGAAATGAAAATTTGATAACATTTAGGTCCCGTTTGACTCACATTCTCATTTTCATTTTCATTCTCATTCTTCTACTAATTTTCAACCATACATTCTTCAATAAAATAATATTTTTCATCACATCAATAACTTTTCCTTCTTTTTCAACCACACATTTCTCATCATATCACTATTTCAAAATTCATTCTTCCCCAATAATCTCTATCAAACACACTCTTAACTTGTTCATCAAGTTCGTCAACTTTTAAAACGAAGAATGACAAAGGAGACGAATTAGGTAATCTTTTAATAAGTTTAGTGACAATCGAAGATCTGTTAAAGTTCAATTGTAAGTTGAAAATATTTGAGGAAGTTCAATGGTGATTGTGATATTTAACCCTACAAGAAATTAATTTATTCTTAGAGATCAATGCACGCGATAAAAGTGATGATTGTTTCAAGTACATAATACTTCACTTATATTCATGTACGATACTCAATCTGTCCCCAAAAAAAATAGTTTTGTTTCTATTTTTACACAAATTAAGAAAATGTAATTAATGTAGATGGAAATATAATTTTTTCTGATATATCATTACATTAAATAATGGTTTACATAGAAGTAATCCATATTTGTTGATAAGAAGTCACATTAAATAAAGTCATATTAGAAAACTAAAAATATAATTTCTACTTTCAAAAAAGAAAGCGACATATAATTTGAGAAGAATAATGCTACGTGTATATAATAGTGTGTACGTCTTGATGTGTACACGTAGTATTTCCCACGACGAAAAAGGAAATTTGGTCTAACTTTATGAGACGGAGTGAGTATGTTTTTTCCTAGTCATTTTTGGTCAAACATACTCTTTATATCCCATAAAAATAGATTTGTTTTCCTTTTATTCTATGTACTAAATTATAGGTCATTTTCTTGTTGATATTATAATTGATTTTTATCAACAAATACAGACTATTTCTATTTAAATCATTATGTAATGTAGGAATGTAAAAGAAAAAAGTAAGTAAAATTTATATTATCAACTATATTAATTAATTTTTTTTAATTTGTGTGAAAATGGAAGCAAATCTATTTTTATGGGACAAAGGAATACATTTTATCAATATATTTCGTGATTTTCACAAATATTACCCACTACCTGAGATTATAAAAGATTAACTGAACTACAAAATGTATAAATAATAAATAGTAATAAATGTGAATGTATAACTAAGATTAATTTTAGCGCTTGTTTGAATATCATTAAATTACATTACGTTATATTTTATTTTTCTATCTCCTATTTTCAATCATACAATCTTTCATAAAATAATATTACATGTAAATAAAAAAAATCTTTCTTTTTCAACTACTCATTTTTCAAAAAAAATACTATTTAACCCACTTCCATTTCCAAAAAATAGGGAGGAACGGGTGCTTATTTTCTATTAAGAAGATGGTCACGCCTAAAAGACGGTCGACTCGACGGGCCGTCAAGGGTAGGATTAGGAATCTACACCTCTAATTAGAGGTTTATGGTCAAACCTTGTCACAAGGAAATTGATGTTGCTGTAAATGTAATTTGACAACATTAATTATAGTCCATTTTCTTAATTGGGATTTTGATTGGTTTGACCACTCTTTATTGTCCCCCGAACTTAATGATCCACCCTTTTTACTATTCAACAACTCATCTTTGTTTTTCCCAAAAATCTTCCGCTTTGAGTTGCCTTTAACTTTCTTTAGGGTTTTTCTAATTCACCAAAATTGAGTCTCATAAGTTATCAAGATTGGAAATAATACCACCCAGGCATCTCTGTACTCAGTGAAATTCTGTAAAGATTCAATCTTTATTGAAGAAAGTTCAAAATTCTGTGAAATTGCATTCCCAGGTTTGTTCTGCATCATCTTTTTGCTAATGTGTTTCTGGGTTTGTCATATTCAATCCTGTTTATTTTATGATAGGATATTCGGGCAGTTTATTTTTTAATTAAGTGCTGTTCTATTTGTAATTTACATTGAAAAAATCTGAAATACCATGAATTGTTACTTTCCCGAAAGATTTAGGGCTTCGTTGGCGGATAGTTCTAGATTGAAAAATTTATGCTTGGAAAATTAATTCATCTGTGAGCCAGAAATGCCTTTACAGTTTGGAATCAAATCAAATGTATGCATTTTTAGAGCATTGAATCATACAGTTTTCTGTCGTTATTTTAGAAGAGTGAATCCATATTGTGCATGGGATTATGCCTCCCTGTGCAAGAATTTTTTTTTAATTCTTTGTGAGCAGGCTAGGCCATGGTGTGATTTGGGTATGAAGGTTTGCGGTATAGTCATATGCATTTCTTCTCTTTTGTGTGGCAGGTACGTATTATACTCGTCTGGAATCTAAAGCTTTTTGTTTGCAACATGGGATGCTTTATGGTTTTAAAGTGTAAGAAGAAGAAAGAGCAGACCATTTACATCAAACGTGTCAACCCACAGGAACAATCCCCAACTAAGTTGCCTGAACCCCCAGCCTGTACTCGTTCTTTGCAATCTGCACCTTCGAGTTTTAGGACCAGAGTTAAATCTATTCAGTCAAATAATGGAGTAAGTAGTTCTAGGGCACGAACATTATCTGCCCCATCAAGTCTTGATGCTGTAGAACACGACGCACTTGTATCCACTGAATTTGAGGAACAGGAAGAACATAAGAGTCGTATTGGGTCGATGAAGGAATATCATTCACCAAGTCCTCAACCTCTTCCTCTTCCATCCCCTCATGTTAGTACATCTCTAAAAGCCACGGGAAGCTTTAAAATTGTAAACACAAGTGGTCCTCTATATGCGTCTGGACCACTTCCTCTGCCTCCAATGTTGCCTCCCACTCTGCCTTCTATAGGATCGCTTCTTAACTTTTCTTATGAAGAAATTGCATCTGCTTGCCACAACTTCTCTCCCGAGCGATGTATGTCTGAAGGTATGTCATCAGTAATCTACCGAGCGTCGTTTGTGGATTTTACTTCTGGCCCGAAGAAGCTCGAAGCCACTGTAACTCGCCTTCACCACTCCACCCAGGTAATGTTAGATTCATTAATGTGAAGATATTCAATCGATTAATCTTTTTCTGCCTAGAAAGTACGTGCTTTTGTTTGTAAGATATTCGGCAAACTCATTCCTTTTTTCACTAGTCTGATAATTTATTTTCACTCTGCAGAGTTTAAAGGAATTTGTGAATGACGCGAGCACACTTGCATCATTACAACATCCATTCCTCTGTAAGTTGATCGGTTTTCATGCACGTGAAGGATCAGACCTTAGGATGTTGGTATATGAGAGGCTATTCCATGGAAGCTTAGACAGGCTTTTGTATGGAAGATTGGATGGTCCACCTATTGATTGGAATAGCAGAATGAAAGCTGCTTTGTGTGCCTCTCAGGGTTTAACCTTCCTGCACGAGGAAGGACCCTTCCAGGTAAAACCTGATCCTCTGATACACAAATACATATTTTAGTGTCTCGAGCACAATGCAAACCCACTCTGTGTTTTGTTTGGATTCTCTGTGGTTACTAAATGCTGCCGCTGTACAGGCTATGTTCCATGAATTTTCAACAGCCAATATACAGATTGACAAAGATTTTAGCGCAAAGCTTTCTGGATATGGTTGCATTAGCCACATTCAAGAGAGAGATACTTCTAGCTGTTCTGTTGTGAGTGCTCATTTTTTTGTTGGTTATGGCTTTAGTGACTAGTTTGTTCTCTAATTTTATCATCGTCTTCCTGCAACAATTGTGCAGGGTGTGGCAAATCTTTCGATGGAGACATTGGAGAAAGGATTGCTTACACCAAAGAGCAATGTTTGGAGTTTTGGGATTGTGCTCCTTGAATTGCTCACTGGAAGGAAAAATTTTGACAGTCGGCACCCAAAGGAAGAGAGGAATTTGGTGAAGTGGAGTCGGCCTTTTTTGGCTGATGACTCTAGACTGTCCCTGATCATGGATCCTCAGCTAAAGGGTCGTTTCCCTGCCAAAGCAGCTCGTGCAGTGGCTGATATTGCGCAACGATGCCTTCAAATGGATCCATCCGAGAGGCCCACCATGAGAACTATTGTGGAGCATCTCAAAACCGTACAAGACATAAAGTATACCTCTCGGTTTCCATTGCAAGAGCCAGGAGCAATTAGTGCCAAACATGTGTCGAGGTCACCCAGCATGAATGGTATCATTATGCCAGCTCCCAAGTCCAAGTTCTCACCTTCACCTCCAACAAGTGGACCATCAATTTCGTCCACAAGGCTGGCTCTGTTGCCCGTATCTTTTGCTCCCAAAACACGTTCGTCTACCCTTTCAGCCGAGAATATTGATGTACAAGAAAGCAGGAGATCTTCATCCTCGACTGTTCGATCGAAGGATTAGAATTGTCCATAGACGCCATTTTATTTTTTAATATTTTTGCATAGTGATCTTACATGACATAGAAAGGATAAAGCTGTGGTCTGGCTCGATGGTCGATGTTACATAAATAAAGTACGTTATCTTGGGTTTGTTAGTTTCTACTTGTCCAATATGCTGGTGGTACATCCTTTTTGTGGCCATTCCATGTATATAGTATATAATGTTTTATCACTAGACAATTATTTGATGATGTTATCTTTGAAAACACAGTTATCATTTGTATAATGTAGTTAGTTTTCCTCATTTTTGCCAATAGTTCATAGCAACACTATTTCTACAAACAACACGTAGATTTACACTACATTCTTGAGAGAGATC
Source organism: Osmanthus fragrans (assembly GCA_019395295.1). Taxonomy (NCBI): domain Eukaryota; kingdom Viridiplantae; phylum Streptophyta; class Magnoliopsida; order Lamiales; family Oleaceae; genus Osmanthus; species Osmanthus fragrans. The sequence continues at coordinate 24,445,244 of CM033358.1, read as the reverse complement.
ACAAAAAACATGAAATATCACATATATTAAGAAATTTCTACTCAAACAGGCCAGAAAATAAAGTTTGAAAACAATCAAAAGGAAAAAAATATCATGAGGTATCGTTTTCACTTTGATCAGACTCAGAGAGCTCGTCATTACCGTCTTGATCATCCTGAACAGCAGCAGGGAGTGAGTCTTCTCGCAGTCGAGTTTCACTCTCTTCGGCAGCCTGGGGAGAACCCATTTGGACGGAAGCCAAGCTTGTAAGACCATTCTGCCTTAAATATGTGTCCAAAGGCAAACTAGCTTCCTGAAGAAGACTCATCATGCTTACACGCAACGACCCTGTATGTACATTTTCTCTATCTGGACAACAATTTAAGTCCAATCCTCCCTTGTGCATTTCAGCATTTTCTTGAGATTGACTGTTGTCCTGGCATCGGAAAAACAACTCACTTCCCGATCTTTTTTCATTATCGGATTGACTCGGGATGCTTTCCACCTCTGCTTCCTCCTTGGGACCCAACACAAACTGATTCTTCGATGCAATTTCTGCTTCACGCTCTGATTGACGTTTCTTCTTGCGCATCATCAGGGTCTTAAAGCGTCGTTTGACTGTCATGCATACGTTGCATACGCATGTTGGCTTGTGTTTACCCTTCCCACTGGGAGGCTGTATGCACACAATGCAGGAGCAGCCAGGACGATGTCTAGGATGTTTGGTAGTCGTTGCAACAGATGAAGCGCCTGGCTCACTCATGTCGCCTCCAACAGATGCAGCATTCACCAGAGCTTCTTGGACTGCAGATTCACATGCCTCTGCCGATCTGTGGCTCGATGCAAATCTCCTTTTTTTAAGCTCTATGGAAGAGAAAATAAGCAGTGATCTGAGTATTGTTAGATTAATCAAATACATAAATACACTCAGTCAACAGAGTTCAGATAATGCACCTTAAAACAAGTTTAGTGAATAAACAAGTCAACTCATTTTCATTGTACTTCAAAATAGCAAGCATGATTACATGCCCTAAACAAGTCAATTCATTTTCATTGTACTTCAAAATAACAAGCATGATTACATGCCCTAATAAGTGATTGATAATTTCTGGTGGAGCCCCAAAGGAGACCAGAGACCACCAAAAACTCTGCTTATTAATTCTTAGATGAATATGAATGAGATGACCAAGTTCGTCTTCATGAGTATAAATAATGTTATTATGACCATAAATGGAAATATAATTCTCTTCAGAATCCAGGGAAGTTCCTAATCAACTATTCATAGTAATTTCAACTCTGATGTCCTGGCTCCAAACCATCGGCTACAGACATAACATATCCTGCACTTTGAGGAAAAACGAGAAGGATATTCCAACATGGCAGATACCATCCTTAACTTAGAATATGGACAGAATAACCGTACCACTGTTCATTTTAAGAAGATTCTCAAGTTCCCTGGCGCCCAGTTCATCTGGTGCAGAACACGAGCATCTGATAGAAAAACAGCATTATTCACTTCAAAACTTTTTCTATTGCAAAAAGAACTCGTCACGTGTAGAAAAAAAGGTTTTTCCACAACCAACCTTGTTTGGTCCCAAACATTGTCCTGACATGTCCACTTAGGAGGGAGAAGAATATCAACAGGAAGTCTTCGCCATTTAAAGCAGCTATCGCACTGAGCCCACTGCTCCTGCTCATCCCTGGATAAATTTATTCATAAGGTCATTCAGCAAGCCCCAAAATAATGGAAGGAAATATAAATAATTGTAGGTAGTGGTGAACTCCTGGATTTTTGCAACTGTAAGTATAAATTAGATTGACAGATGGCTCGTAGAATGAGGCAAAAAATACTGAATGTTTGCGAGCGTACATTGAGTCAAATTATAATCATTTAAGAACTATAGTAGAGTTCAGTCCATAAAGGGATAGAAACTACATATGTTTTATGAATTTCTTATCTTACCCAGATACGCGGACGGTAAAGATACCCATCTTCCCAAAAACAGGCGGTTCCTGATAGCAAAGATAAATGTCAAACCAAAAAAAGAGATTCTTAGTAATACGTACTGGAAATCCTTTTTCATGCAGTAATAAAGAAACAATAAAATGAAAGAAGAAATTTTCAAAAGTTTCTTACTTCAAATTCTTCAAATTCATGATCCTCGATTGCGACAGTGCTTGGCTTGACACTAACAGGGGGGCGGAGCATATCCTGTACTTCTTCCCACGAAAGTTTCAGCTCCAAAGCATCTTGACTGTCAATGTGTAATCTCTTACACTTTGAGCTAATATTTCGGCTTCTTTTGCGCTCAGGAAGCTGCAATGACTGGGGAAGCATACCGTCTCCAGTTTTGGACCCATTCTTCTCAGACATTAGTGGGCTTAAATTTCCACCATAAAAATGTTTAGATGGCACGTTAATAGAAGAATTCCTGCTTCCTTTCAGTGACTGAAAAATTCCAGAGTAGCCACTCATTACAGGTAGATTCTCTGCAGCAGCCAAGAGTGGTTCATTTTGTAACATACCACTATACAAGGCAGATAGATGTGAATCCTGCTTAGTGAATAACAGCAATATCAGCATTCCCCAAGTAAAGCCAAACATAGTGAAAATTACATATATTTCATGCATATGTAAAAAAACACAGAGAAACTTATCCAGTATGAAAAAATGTCTCCTGCAGACAATTAGACTACCTGCACAGAAATAGTGCTTGATGCTTTGCGAAACCCCATCAGAAGTTTTCCTTCGGGATCCATGCGACTGAAAGTTACTGGAAGGAAACAACGTTTCAAAGAGATGAAAGACTCAGTAATAAACTTAGAGAGAGAGAGTACAAGAATGGACTTACCGAAAAATAAAGGTAAAAAACTGTTCAATATGTGAATACTTTGGCAACTGTAGTTAAACTCATTACACATGGTCAACACATGTGAAACCAAAAAAGAGTTCAGCCAATGAAAGGGCATATATTATAAAGCAAATTTAAAAATTTTATCAGTATGTTTGAATTGATACAAAATTTTCTTGCAAGACAACTCGATCTATTAGTACAAGGAAAATGGTAAACCAGAAATGTGGTCAAACCCAGGACATAGTGTGCTCTAATATCTTCACCTTCCTTCCACAGCAATGCCCTCCTCATTCACTCAATTCTGAGGAATGGCGCATACTAAAGAGCTTGCACCAACCTCAACCACCCAGTCCCAATTCTGGTTATAGATAACCAACTGCGTACTTGATGGAAGAAGCTAGATAGCAGCGTCCAACTCAATCATACTAAAAATAGTTCATTTATTTACACTATGTTTTCTGTAAATGCATTTTCAACTCAACAACTTGAGTAAATGATCAGGTGTTTGCAATAAAGACAAAGGGATTTTGGGATTATGACAAAGTAAGTTATCTCTACAAATTTGGAGATTGATCTTTGCTGTGTTTCAGGGAATCTATCCCTGGGCTTAGGAGTACAATATAAACATTGTACCAACCATAATTAAAATAATCCAACTCTGACGATTCAGCAATTAATAACCCAACAATTAGAACTAGATATCAGGTACTCAGACATCAGAAAATAATATAGGCTTTTATAAGAAACCCTGAAATAGACATTGAGGGAGAACGAAGGGGGTGAGTTTAAGATAGTGATGATTATTAATTATCAAATAAATACAATGGACTTCTTTGAAGTGACCATCAGAAAAAGAGGTTAAACCCTAGACATCAAGTAGATAGGTTTTATATCAGGAAGTGAAGAACTAGTGGACTATGAAGACTGATGATCGAGTATAGCAATGCTATAACTTTATAATAGACAGATCAATGAAATCAGGTATTATCCAAAGGAAAGGGCATAGAAAGATACCTGTATCACCAGCCTGTAATTGCATTGACTGGATGCAAGGAGTTACACCCTCTAAAACATACATTCTGCTGTTATTATTAGGCCAAAATCTAAACTGGAATACCCATTCTTTGCCCTTCACATCCTGAATCCTCAGAGGAAGGCCCTCTGGTTGAGAGATTGGAGGGAAATATGCCTGAACAACGAGTTGGACTGATCTTATAAGAAAGTTAAAATCAAACAATCAACCAGCTTGGGAAGTCTGGACAGGATGGTGCAATAATGTAATATTAGTGTGCATCTCAATTGTCACCAATAGACAAACTTACTTCAGCACATGCTTTAGGAAGAACTAGACGACCTATTCGCCCAGCATCACTAGCACTCAAAACCTTTTCAAATAACGGCACAATGGTAGAATTTGAGCTTGAAGATGACAAAATTAAGGAAATTGCGGGAAGGTGTTTAGATATGAAATTATATTAAACATAATAAGCATCAAATGATAGGTAACCACTAAAAAAATTTAATTATGGATACTCTCCTGATATTTGTTGCAACTCCTTGTCTGTTATTCGAGGCCAATAACGAGGTAGCAACTGATTCTTAACCCGTCCTTCAACAGGTGGTCTTGCAACGCGTAACTGTGAAATCGTGCTAGAGTTTGTTTCCAACCCAACAGAAAGAATGGAACTTGGGGGTCTCTGGAAAAGATGGTGAGGCCTACTCCCCTGATGAAAGGAAGAAATGGAAGATTCCCTTTCATCAGCAACTACTCCATTCGATGGATTTGCATTTGCTGAAGCAGACAATGCGATACTCAAGGTTGTTTGAATTAATGATTTGTGTACAGTTTTAGCATCCACATGTGCTTTGTATGCTTCTTTGTTTTGTGACGACTCAGTTGATGCCTGATTAAAATTTAATAATAATTTATGTCCAATTTCTTCTGAAGCAGGAAAACCTTCTTCCAGTTTCATTGGACCAAGAGATACTGTTGGATCATCATTCCCGGAAGGTAGCAATAGTTTCCGGCAATCATTTTGAGCATCATCACCAGATTGTGTACATGTCATCTTATCATGATTTCCACTGATACTATCTGCATTTGAGATGGCACATAATTTAGATTTTTCTTGTGTCGGAATCTGCATAAAAAATTGGAAGCATCAGAAATTCGTGCCAATTTATGGAAAACACTGTATCATCCACAAACGATATATCCAAAAAACTGATAAAAGGAATAATGTTCCACAGGTTCCAAAAATCATAGGCAATATGCACTACAAAGAACAAACTAAGATAAATTATGTTAGAACAGCTTGTGACTGAATATGGAATAACATCTAGAAAATACATTTCCTGTGATAAAATGCTAAAATTACAAACAACATAAATAGCTAACAATTAGTAAACAAACATTTTTATTTTGTTGGTTAAAATGAAAAACCAACGACTGAAAATTTTAAAAGTTTCAATTATAAATAAAATATTATGCAATCATGAAAAATAGTCTGATGTTAAAGATTGGGTAAGTGCTTCAGGTTCCAATTCTTGAAAATAGATCTTTTAGGCTGAGTTTAGAAGAAGGGAGGATTACTTTGGCTGCAGCATAGAGATTGAACCCCAAGAATTGGGGGAACGAAAAGGAGAAATTTGAGTTCCAACCCACTTCTCCCAATTAGCATTTCCTAATGAATTAAAAATTGAAGAAAGACCCATCATGCATGTACTGTAGACCATTAAAGACATGTTTGGTACACAATATTGTACATGAGTAAACATTACATTAAGAATAAAGTTTTAGCTTCATTTTAACATTTAATGCCTAATGTACAAGAAATCATATGTAAACATGCATAAATTGGTCTTACGCTGTAAGGCTTAGAATTTCTGCAGCAACCAATACAGTTTACACCTCCAGTGTCAAGCAACTCAAGCAAAGAGCTGGAAGCAATACATCCACAATGAAGACGCTGCCAATATCAAATCAATTAAGTTCTCTTAGTACAAATTAAGAGGATTTTTTCTGAGAAAAGAGATGTTCAGCCCATTGAAGCACTTTGCTAGCTCACCTTGTCACATGAACTGCACTCCCTCCAACCAGTTTCCTTTGAGTGAAACATTTCACAGAAGACTAATTGCTCATAGGCAGTCCTGCAGTCAATTACATACAGTAATATTATATTCTCTGGATGCATTCATGAAATTGTATAAAGGACAATGCAGATAAGAAAATTTCGATTTTGTCCTATGATGGATAGTTCAACCTCAACATGACATACTATTGATTCTGCCCAATTCTCAAGAACAGTTTTAAAGAGAAAATAGGTGAAAGGAAATTTGTGTGAGGTTTTATATTCAAACTAAAACTTAGATGGCATTCTATTCCTAGAACATCTTGATTCTGGTTACACAGGTAAAATTTTACAAACCTCATTCTCATATCACTTCCAATTTTAACCACAATTTGCCCCCCTTTACTTTTAACTAGTTTAATTTATTACCATTCAATATACATTAATCCTTACTTCCATTACTCCAAAGAAAGTCGTGATAAATTATCTACCAAAAGCATACAGTTGAGATCCAGAACAATGGTTTCTTGTCTATGAACATCTAATTTATTTTCTCCATGCCCCAAAAACCCAAAGACACAGACTTCACTGCCATCAATATCAACATCCAAAAAAAAAAAAAATTAAACATTTCCGAGATAATAGGAGAAACCCACCTCAAAGATTTATTCAAATGCTAAAAATTCTGCTTATGAAAAAGATGGTCCCATATGCATTTCACTCTTTCCAGTTGAATTAAAACAAATAAAACAAAATTACAGAAAATTTAGAATAGATTAATTGCCTCGGAACGAAACCCCCAAAATTAAGTACCACAAAATCGAAATTTCCATAAGAAAAATAGAGAGAGATCTGAACAGAAAATTTTACCCGCACTTAGCACAAAGAGTGGCAAATCCACCGGATCGCAGAGGCCAACCCTTTTTCCATTCAATTGACGTTGATGACGATGAAGATGCCCCACAAACCTCATTCATGCACGCCCGGGAATCCATTTTCTTACAACCCAAACCCTCAAATTTAAAAAGAAAATAAAATGAAGTATTACAAGAGAAAAGTCAACTAAAATACTGGCAATAATTAATTTAATTATTAGAATATACTAACCTTGAAACTAAGAAATTCTTCCTCTGATTTTTGGTTTCTATGTGGAGAGAAGGGAAATTCGAATTGTGATACTGTTAAATAAGGTTGTATTTTAGTAGGAGTTGCTAATAAAGATTTAAACTTCCGGGGTATTGGTGGTCGAAGAAAAACTCCGGTGACCGGAGAGTTGGATCGGCGGCGGAGAAGATTGTAAGATGTGCATGCAAAGAAAGAGAAAAATTTGTGGGTGTCAAAAAATGCATGCACTAGACTTGAAGGCTTCAAGGTCGCCCACCTTTCTTTTTCAGGTCTTCCTCCACTTACCTACTCCCACTCCACCACGCCACCCCCTTTTTCTACAATTTTCTTTGATTAATAAATGGATGATAATACAAAAATATTGGTGAAGGAATGAAATATATTCCCCCCATCCACTACGAATGTATAGTTTTCATCCAGCTGAGTTACTATGATTGTAGAAACTACAAATACTTGCATATTTTTTCTTAATTCAAATAACAATATAGGTTCATAATTATGATCCTTGTTGAAGTTTTTTCTTGATTCAATATTGACAAATCTAATCCTTCATTAGTATCGCTATGTATATATCCAAAGCATCACTTGCATAAATGTCTCGAAATGTAAGAATAAAGTTATCAACTCGTACAACTCAGTATCTCTATGTTGAATTATTAGACAATGTTTGATTAGTTTCTTTGTTAATTATCGAAGGATTGCATACGTTGAATCGATACGAAATACAAGAAGAAGTCAGAAATTGGGTTAAATTTATGACCATGTAGCATCTTGCGTTGGATTACTCAAACAAATTCGCTCTACTATTACATCCTACTTTTGTCGGAGTCAATATGATTAAGAAATTTTACAAAGATTGTTATAAATCTCATTATAATCAAATTATAGTTATAACGTATATTTAACAAGTGTTTATAAACCGTTTATAAATAGTTGAAAAAATGATCAACTTACTTTTTATTCATATATTTTAAGAGACATACAAGTACCATTCATTTAATAATAATTCATTTCTATCAATTTATATTTAAAATCCTACATAATTACTTTCCAAACAAGCCCTCTTGTATACGAAAATTTAAAAAAATAAAATAAAAAAATGTATTCAAAAAGAGTAAAGGGTGTCCCAGCAACAAAAATGGGAGGCCACACGCAACAAAGATTCTGGGACACTTACTGTCGGGGAATGATGCCTCGTACTTCAAAAAAATTTGTGGGTCTGTACCAACAGCTGGGACAATTGTCCAGTGCGGTAGGCGCCCATTTTGTTTGATGTTGAAGCAACAATCATTACCGTTTGTTTAATTACTTGTGATTTTAACTAACTAAGTGCGGCTGATGTTGGCATTATGACAAAATGATGTCATGGTCTGGGATGATGATTGTTTAGGTTTCCTGTTCCCACCCACTCGAATGAAAGGGAAATTTGGATGGTAGTTGGTACGATTGAAGTCATTGAAGTGGTTTTTAGTAGGCAAAAACTTTAGATTTTTGCAAAATCATAATTAGATTCATACAAATTTTAATTTTGTTTTAAATTTTAAAATATTTAACTGAAAGTCATATCGGGATGGATCTTTTATGTAATTGTTGCCTATGATGTCAATTTATTGTCATGTCATATAATAAAAGCATTAAAATTAATATAAAAAATAATTTGTCTTTTGACCATTTAATTAAGACATCATTATAAATTATTTTCATTTTGGTGGTATTATGTGAGAGATTTACGTTGGTCCGTATGTCAACTAAGCAATTTATGTTTGTTAAAAATCAGGAGTCATAGAATGTGACGTGATGATAACGCTAGAAATTGAATTTAAATCAATATCTCAGTCAAAATATGAAGAGTCTAGAGTTGTTAATTGATGACACGTTTTTGCAACTTATGGTTGGATGATGACATGTGCAAAAGGATGGTAGGTTTGTGGTTGATGTGGATGAATAGTAACCCTATGCGTGATTACACATTGACCATGTTATAGAGAGATCTGTGGTGTGTTTGGATTGTGATTTTGTCAACTTATCACTTTTGCTTTATTAATGCTTAGTACTTGAGCATTATTTCTTGGTGGATGCTCAACGAGATATTAGGGGTTTGAACTGGTTACTGAACCTCTAAGTTTTGGCCGAAAAAACTTGGTGTTCTTTTTCATTTTCTACACTTTATTTGATATGTTGAGTGGTTGATTTGAGAATCAAGATCTAATAGTTGTATCAGAGCTCGAATTTTTTCGAGTATTTAAACAGATCGATAACTCTAATTGTGGTAGATTATAAAGGTTGTTCCAAATTACTCGTATTTTAGTGAAACCAACGAATCATTGGAGCATTGTGGGGCTGATTGGGCTTGTTCTTGGTGATAAATCCTTTTCCAAATCTTGTTTAATAATTTTCTACGACTAAAGAGTATCATTCGGTAATATCTTTCCTCTCGTAAAACTATGAATCATTCAAAATATCCAAGGGCTTTTAAGAGGACTAAAAACTAGTGATATTCCTTTATCTAGGTCAACCTAGAATATGAGGGTACTTGATTGTAAGAATTAAATCCCTTAAAGGTTAACAGAACTGCTTGATTTCTTAATTTACCGTACCTGTTACTTCGGTTGTTCTTATTTACATGTCTTAGTACCTGAATTTTGACAGTCATCTCTGACTGTGTGCGTTAACGATTGCCAATTCTGTGGATTAACCAATATTGTGTGTGAATATACTTGATCTATGGTGGCTGAAACCACTATAGCTGCCACCATCTGGACAAAATTAGAGGAACTAGACTTGACCATAGCAATGCCAAATAAGTGCTATTTACTGAAACAGTTTTTTACCTTTAGATTTGACCTGACCCTTAATCTAGAAGTAAATATCGATGATTTACAAAATTAACACGCCATTTAGCAAATTGTGATGACTGAATCTCTGATGATCAAATCATTATTGCTCAGTTGAATTCTTTAGACGATAGGTATAATTAAGGATCTAAAGAATGTCTTAGTATGGAAAAGAAAACCTGACAATAGAGTAAAGGTAAGAACAAGACCAAAAATAAAACAAAAGAAAAATGATATTACTGCAATAAATCTGAGCACTTCATCCATGACTGTTTTAAAAGGATTTTTGATAAGAAAAATAAACAAAATGCTGAAGGGGGTGCAACTGTAGCTTGTAATAACATTGAAGAACCAATGGGGTAGTTTTCATAGCCACCTCTAATAGGACTGCAAAAAAATGCATTACTTCATTGATTTTATGCAAATCAATGGTGGACAAGTCTAAATGGGTAATGACATAAGTCGTAGGTGGAAGGCATTAGAAAAGTGACATTAGTTCTTAAAAATGATCATGTAGTGTACCTAGAAAGGATCGGGTATATACATGAATCTAATCTCAATAGGAAATTAAATGATTTAAGGTTATGATATTAGAATTGAAGGAGGAATTGTTAAAATCCATTATGGTCTAAAGAAATAATATCATCACCCAAAATCAATAGTCTCTATCAGTTAGAGGCAAAACCCTTAGTGGGTGATTTAGCCAATCCAGTTAAGACAGATTTTGATAAGTCACAATTATGGCACCATAGATTGAGTCATATAAGTCATTCTCAAAGAAGAAGTGTTTGGTAAAGACAAAACTGAAAAGCTGATTTTATAATGGCTGGTAAGTGGTATACTCAAACCTTCTACTATTGTCTGATATCTATGGTAGCAAATGTGCCTATATACATTGGTTTTAAGTACTACCACCTGGGTCTGTACCAAAGCCGCTAGCTTATGTACTGTTTGCTTTGGGTGGGCCTATGTCCACTTATTTCTCACGATTTTCTATTATGTCCCTCAAAATTCGAACCCAAAACCTTTGCTTAAGAGAGACTTAAGTTGAATTCTGGTACCAATAAAATCGTGAGAGGGTATGTGGACTTTGTCCACCCCAAAGCGGAGAGTATATAAGCTAACGGTTCGGGTTTTGGAAAATCAGCCCGCGGTTAACACGGGCCTCTTTTTTTTTTTTTTTTTTACCATTTATTTTTTAAATGATAATCTTTGAAAAAAAAAAAAAAAGCGGGCTTGGGTCCGGGCGGGGTCACTTAGTTTTTTCACGTCCGAGCTGGACCGGCCCGTCATGCGGGCTTTTTTCATGAGCGGGTCGATTCAGGTCGAAAGGTGCGCGGCTCGGGCCGGCTCGGACTGCCCATTTTGACACCACTACCTACTTATAGATGAATATTCAAGAAGGGCTTGGGCCTTTATTTTAAAGAACAAATCATATACATTGTTGAACTTTAAACAGTGGAATTGAAAACCAAACAAATAAGAAAATTGAAGTCCATAGGGTGGAGTTTTGTAATTTAAAATTTGACAACTTTTGTCAAGAATCTGGCATTCTAAGACATAGAACTGTAAGTCTGTAACTTGCATAGAAAACTGGAGTGTTAAGAGGATGAATAGAATCTTATTAAAAGGGAGGTGCATGTTACTTTAGGAATATCAATATTATTTTTGGGGAAGGCCTTAAAATTGCAACTTTCCTAATAAACAGAAATCCCTCTAGTGCTTTATCCTTTTTGAGACCCCAGAATACATGTGGAATGGAAACCATTCAGATTATTCAAATCTAAAAGTTCTTGGATGTGCATCCTACGAACATGACACTGAACAAGACTTTGAGTTTTAATAATAATTAGTAGGAATTTAGTCTTTAATGAATTCCTAATGCCTTAGACATTATGTCTTTAGAATTAGACAAAAGGATTCACATTCAAACTGAAAACTAAATTTATTGGGATGAATAACACCAACTTTTCAAAAGTTGGGGACCCAAATGTTGTAAAGAAAGGGTTAGGGACAAAAAAATTCAAAAGAACTGAATGCTTAAAATTGTTTTCTACAATAGACCCATAAAAAAATGAATGTAGGACAAAATTTCCACCAAAATATATCAACTAACAACGCATAGACAAAGACCATTTCAAATCCCAGTGTTCATGATGAAGACACTATAACTAACACTTTGAATGGAATTCATCCATTGGTTACGAGGGTCTCTCAAGATGGGTTGTTTACTTTGATAACAATCGTAATAGTCATTTTCGGTAAATTTTATCCTTAAAATTGACTTGCAAGAAGAAAGTATTCAAATTACTTATAAATCCACAAAACAAATCTTCCACGAGAGATGTGAAATATAATTAGGTTGTCGATGTTCACGAAGATCAGTTTTTCCTAGAGCGTGACTATATGATACCAAATTTCTACTATAATTAGCCCTCTAAATTGGGACGATCGGGGTGATAAGGACGGGCTAGCCAAATGGGAATTTCCAATTGAAAATTTTTATGCCAAATTCGAACCAATTACTCAATTTCATTTATTCAACTTCCAAATTACCCCTATACCCCGGATAGTAAGTGAGGCAATAATTAGCCCCACGACCCCTTTTTATAAGTGGAGATTGGACATTGGATTGCGCAACCACCATCCCATTGTGATCCCTATAGAGACTTTTTTTTGGTGTCCGAAATATTGATACAGCTCGATTAAAATCCCTTCGATCGTAAGAAGAAAAATAAAATAAAAAGGGGAGATAAAATATTTCACTTCAACCCACTCACACCTTGCCTCCCTTATCGGGTCCTCGTCAATTTCCACTCATCTCCGGGGAAGAAGGTGAAGCAGTGCTCCACTCTCGAAAACAATGGCGGGGTTTTCCGCTTTTAAAAGCCCTTGTTTTCGTCCACCTTCTCCCTCTTTTTCTTTCAACTTTCCACTGAAGAGAATTTCTTACCGTGCCAGATTACCAAGTAATTTTACCATCACTTTTTTAATTTCCATTTGCCATTTTTTTCTCCAAATGATGATAATCAATCCTGCAAAAATGTTGGTTTGTTTTGATTTCAGGAATATATGCATTTTCAAGCAATGATATTAAAGTGGGCTCCAACATTGAAGTAGATGGAACTCCTTGGAGGGTTATTGGTAATCCTTCTAATTTTACCTACTTGTTTCAGATGTTAGGTTGTTGAATTACTTAAGTATAAAGATTACATTTTTACTTTACCGATTTTCTGTTGACTTTTACAATGCTATTCTTCATTTTTTTTATTTTTTTTTTATTTTGTTTTTTTTTATAATTTTGGTTTGAAACATTCTTTTTATGCACCTTCTAGTTTGGGTTTATGACTAAACTGCAGTAGCATTGTGAAATTCTTGAAGACACCAGTGACTTGTACAGTAATACTGAGCATTTCAGAGTTTGAAATTATGAAGAATTTTTGGATAAATTTATCCCTTGTGGGTTAGAATTTTAGATAAATTTGGGTTCTTGAACTGCTTATGTTAATCAGTAAAGAGCAAGCAAAGATATAACTTTCACAAGCTGCAAACCTAAGTTCAAGCAAAGATCAGTGTTTTAAGCTAAAAGCTTAAGTGATCAACTAGAAGATACCACCTTCCATAAGTTTTTATAGTTTAGTTTACTGATTTTCTGTTGATATGTACAATGTTATCCCTTCAGTTTCTTTTGCTTTAGATTCTAATTTATAACATTGTTTTCTTCTTCTAGTTTGAGTATATGACTGACCTGTACTAGCATTATGGAATCTTTGCATCGCATATGTTGTACTGTTGTTTAATAATTTGCATCTCAGAGTTCTGAAAACAATAAAGAATTGGATAATTTATCCCTTTGGGATTGGGATTGTTGTCATACAAGAAGACAGTTTTAATGGGGTGGTTTGGTATCAACATTTGGAGTTCTTTACTTGAAAATTCATTTGGTTTTTGGGTAATATTTAGAGTTTCTCCATGTGAAACCTGGCAAAGGGGCAGCATATGTGAGGACCACCCTACGCAATTACTTGACAGGAAATCAAGTCGAGAAAACTTTCAGAGCTGGAAGTAAGGTAACACTCTGAAACTGCTGAATTTTGTGCTCTTGTTTCTTTCCTACTTATTTAGAAAGAATAATGTCTTGGATGTTGTAGAGCGGATCTAGCATAACATTTACAATGCAAGAATGCCATTCATTAGGTAACCTGATTTTTTTTGTGGGCAGATAGAAGTGATCTGTAAGGCTCTTGGCATACTTACGGGTGGAAAGTTTAAATGCGTGATGCAAAGATTGGTTTTTTGTAAATGGACATAACTATAGACATCTAAAGATTGTACTGGGTGTCTTGCCTCCATGTTGAACTCTCTATTCAAGTACAATTTCTTGTAATTCAGTATAAATTAGATGGTTGACAGCCATGGTTTCAAAACAAGACACCAGTTGGTAATAGATCATCTCTTTTGCTTCTGGGGTAGCATATCCTTCTTCCGTGTGATGTTTTTGTTTAGATGGTGAATATGATTGGTGAGTGATTACTGGTATATGAACATGGTGTATATACGAACTTTGAAATTTGGTGAATTCATGTCATCATGGTAATATAATTCATAAAGCCGTATATAATATATTTTATACAGTGAATACAGTGATCACCCAATGCCTAACACTTCTTGAGATATTAAGGGGAGAAGGGGAAGATAACTACAGGAGTTTGGTCTGACAAAGAAATAAGCACAGCCTAATGATTATCTGACATTGTATGGGCCAGTCAATCGTTCTCCAGTTGGGTTCCATGTTTAGTCTCTTTCTATATATTTGGTTATGCCACACAGGTAAGATGCTTCACTGAGATAACTGTAATATCTTAAAATGTAATTTTTGTTCATGTGTCCAATCTTGGATGAGTATTATCTTGTCATGATCCTAATATGATGATCCAATTGTATTTACATTCTGCCAGTCCTATACTTAATTTCGTTCTTTGTTCTCTGTTCTTTTGACAGATTGAAGAGGCAGATATATTCAAAGAAACCAAACAATATACTTACAAAGATGGTTCCCAGTATGTCTTTATGGACTTGGTATGCTATTTTATGTTTTTTTATATGATGGCGCCAATATTATGCACACTTTTTAGGTAAATTTAGCCCCTGTTTTATGGCCATTAGTTTGAAAAAATGATGTTTTGAATAGTGATTTTTTGGAGAATGTGTGATTAAAAAGTAGAGACAAGTTTTGGATTTATATGCAAAAATATATTATTGTATGAATGTGTGGTTGAAAATGAGCATGAAAATTAAAGAGTTTTGTTGTAAAGCTAGACAAACGGGGGTTTAATCCACACTGAGATTATTAAGGCAACTGTCAAAGCATTATCATCACTCAAAATAGAGAAAAAAAAGTGGTGAAAAAGGCTCGTTAATATGCTAAGCTACACCTCTGCCCTATTTAACAATTTCAAAATATTCTCTTGATATTATTTGCCTGCGAAGAGCAAGATGGTAGATTCCACTGCCAGATAATTTCACACTGTTCAATTGTTGGAAGGAGTAAAACACCATTGAAGTTGGATATCTTTACATTAGAAGCAGTTTTATGACATTTATGATATGTTTGGCTTTGCTTAAATTCTAATTTAGGACATAAGGGCACATGCATTGTGGTGTTTAATCTCAGACAGATATTGCGAGTTCAAATTATACATTTGTTGCATGTCCAATTGAAACCATTTTCTGCTCTCGGACTAAATATTATGATAATTAGGAGGCAAATAGTTCTTTCATATATTTGGTACTTTAATGGTACTTAATAGATCTAATTCTTCTCTTCGTGTACACTATCACAGTGGAGATTAGTAGCTTTCCTCCTCCTGTCTTATTTATTTTCACTCTGGAATATACTTGAGGACACCAGTTTCATCCAAGAGAAAGTGCTTTTCTTTAGTAATTAACGTGCAGTGGTACTGGAAGGCTAGTCTTATTCCTAATTTTAATGAGTTTTGTATGATATATTCTAGAGTTCATTTGAAGAATTCCGTCTCAACGAGAAAGATGTTGGGGGCAAATCGAAGTGGCTGAAAGAAGGCATGGACTGCAATTTGCTCTTCTGGAAGGGAAAAGTATTGTTGAACTCTCACACCTCCTTTTTCCGATTGAATCACGAGCTTTATAATAATTACTTTGGTGGTTGCCTTCTCATATATGTCAATTGTTACAATCTCAAGATGACCACCCGATTTTTTGTTGTAGGTTATTGATTTTGAACTCCCTATTTCGGTAAAGTTGACTGTTGTTGAAGTTGATCCAGGTGTGAAAGGTGACACAGCACAAGGTACTTTAATGTGTCTCTAGGTTTTAATGCCCTTTTTATTCACGAAAGATGGAAATACAAGTTGGATAAAAATAGGAGTGCGTGAAAAGATTTGAATCAAGACCATATGTGCCCTGTGGAAGATCGTTAACCTCTATTTAGCAATTGTAACATGCTTTTACCTATTTGGCTTCTTATTCCTTTTAATCATCGTTTGTGGTTTTCGATCGTCTGTAGGTGGATCTAAGCCAGCAACTGTTGATACCGGTGCTGTGGTGACTGTCCCATTATTCATAGAAAGAGGCCAAGAAATAATAGTGGATACTAGAACTGGGCAATACATGAGTCGAGCATAGACTACTTAGATGTATATCATTTTTGTACTGAGTAGTTTGCTATCTATAACTATTTTGGACATCCATCGACTTTTTTCTCATGTGGATTCAAGAAAATGTTCTGCAGCTGTTCATCGTATACGGGCTTCTGGCGTTAGTCGTCAACAGACTGGGAATGTATCCCTTCGGGGAACAATATAAATATAAAATATTATATTGTCTACTACAACCTGGTGCTATGTACTGAATATGCACTTCCTCCATTAGTCGTGCATATGCATTCAAGCTACGGTAGAAGTTTTACAGGGATCAGACAGGAATCATATCCACAATATCTAATTATACGAGTATTATTCATTTGAATGCTTGTTCAGGCCAACATTTGTAGTCTCTCTCTGTGGCACCACCCCTCTTCACTGCTAAACCATAAACACTACAAGCATCTAGAGACCTTGTCTATTCAGCCCATGAATCAAAATCTTGAATGGAATCCTGCTGTCATCTCGTCTAAAATCTCAAACGCCTTATCATTCTCTTTTCCATTGCAAAAGGCTTCAATCACTAGGTCATATGTACAAGAGTACATAGCACAATCCTCATGCTACATTTTCTCAAACACTTCATAAACATCATTCAGCACTGCATCGTCTTTTTGTGAACTCCAGACAACCCTCTCAACAAGGTGTTTGTCATCCTCTCATCGACTTGAAAACCAATCCCGATCACAAAGCTGCATTAGTTTTATCCCATTTCAGCATTCCAGGTAACAATGTACTATAACTTGCGAAATATGGCTTTCAAATTCCTCTCCTACATTTGCTTCAACAAAACAATACCATCCAAAGGCCTTCACTCCTTAAAAGTAACCATTAAACAGAGTGTTGTGAGTGACTGCATTTGGTGTCAATCCCATTTCTAAAGCTTCATCAAGAAATTCCAATGCCTCATTTAATCTGTCCACTCTGCAAAAATCATCCATCACCAGTGTTAACTATAAATATCTGGTTTGATCAAGGATTTCTTGATATTCATTAGCAATTCATAGGCTTCCTCCACTCTCCCACGTAGCACAACCCCTTCAACAAGCAATTATATGTATTGATTATTGGCTCTCATCCTATTTTAGTCATTATATTAAACACCTCATAGACATCAACCAATCTTCTATTTTGACAGAATGAATTGATCAATGTAGTGAATGGGTTCAAACAAATTTTCCAGCATACGATTCAAAACAATTTTCGCTTCGTTTATCTCGTTCTTATTACAGTAACAAATCACCAAAATTGAGTATGAACAATTCATCTGCTGTGACCAAAGCCATAAGCAAATGGCTGAATTCAGATATGGTTTGTAATCTGCCCGCTCTCTGGAATTTATCCACAGCTTCACTTTTTTTTCTAAGAAGTGGGAACTGCTACAACTGTTTCAAGAAAATCGGGTACTTTAACTTTGGCAAAATGGGGAACCTTTTGGGCGTGGTTTGGCTACTAATACTTGAGAAAGGAACATGATTTCTTGATTGTGAGCTTTGAGTAAAACTCAGTGTTCTAAAAAGCACGCATATCGGACGAAATGCCACGCCTTGGCAATGAGCATCTAGTGGCGTTTTATTAATTTTTCAAGTATTTTATTTGACTTTAGTTTTAAGTTTTTAAATGACTTTATTTGTACAAAACTAAAAAAAATGAAAACACGTTAGAACATTTCAACTAGGACTTGTCTAGTTGAATGAAACTATGAAAAATAATTGAACGTTTGCATTTCGAAAACTTGAAAATTGTTTAATTAACTAATTGTGAGAATTATTAAGTAAATTATGGACTATATAGTATTTTATAATTTTAGATGTTTTGTATACATTATTTAATTATCAATAATTAAAAATAAGGAAACGTTCTTTCACATCTGGACCTCGCCTAAGCTCACATAAGCTCGTAAAGTTTGAAACTTGGCCTCCATTCCTACCACGCTTAATGATTTTTATATCAAGGAAGTCTGCCGGTGAAAATGATGGGAAATTCTAAGCAGGTAATAGAGCGGAAGTGTGTAGGGTAGAAGAAGCTGGATGGTACGTTGACGCTCGACAAAACATGACTGGCAAGGTGAGGGGATATTTCGACTTCATCTATTTTTGGTTGCAATTGATTGGTTAAAAATGGAATTGAATCTAGGCCCTCTCAAATTGAACAGGTTTATGGGTTGGTCTAATGCACTGATCGGATCGTGCTTGATTCTCTGGCTCGAAAATCAATGAGGGAGACCTCTAGTTAGTTCGAGTATTAAAAAATTTGAAGATAAAAGTAAACTTAAGGAGTTGTTTTTTTTTTTTTTTTGATACCCAGGTTTCCTAACTTACGCCAGACTATATCCTGGACTATCAACCATCGGCCCCTCAGTAACTGACGGAAATAAACCGCGAGTTATGTCCAAATTGACAGGGTCCGTGCACCCTTTATACTCCTGACCCCAAAAGAGCCTCATCCATGATTATTACATCAGCAAGCTGCTCCAACCAAAAATAGTGATTACATCACTCAGCTGCTCCAATCAGGAATCGAACTCCCCACGCTGAGGTTGCAAGCTCAGCAATGCCCATCCTTTGCCAACTTGGATGTGTCCCGGGGGAAACTTAAGGAGTTGTTTAGCTTCCAATGGCTCTCTCTTTCTAAATTCTAATTAGAAATACCTAGGCTTTTTTTTTTGGTCATAAAACATACTTCTTTCTAGTATTGGCAAAGGGGCGGAACAGTTGTGTAGAGAATTTCAAGAGGCACGACGAGGAAAGGGTAGGAACGGACATAAAAATATTTCCATTTACATCCCTTTAATTAACTATTATTTAATTATTATTTTTATTTATTAAACACGATTTAAATTTAAAACATATAAAATAAAAATATTCGGAGCGGGTTAGGAGAATTGGGGGATAGGAACAATGTTCATCGTTCGCGTTCAATTATCTAACCGAGTGGGGGCATGGTATTTTGCCATCCCTATTTCTCTCCTACATTTGTCACACATTCTCTTGTTTCTCATGCAATAGTTAATTTTTATTTCAATTATGGTTTAATTTAAAATGCATTAAATTCCCAAAAGAACGAAAGAGAAAAAAAAAATGAAGTGTTGGACTCGCTCAGCCTGCAAAATTAATGAGATGTACTCGTATTTAAAATGTAATCTAAACCCAGTTAGAACCATATTTTTGAATGGATCAACTCAAACGTGCAATATGCTTGAACCAAGCCCTCGTTGTAGGTGGGTTGGTTCGAATTTTGAAACTACTAATTAAAGAAGGGAAAATTACCTAGAAACTTACAATTACAGACTAATTATTATAAATAAGATGGATTAGTTTAAATTTCAAATATTATGTGGTAGTTAGGATTTATTAATTATAATTAATAAATATCTAATTCAAACAGAAATTAGATAAAAGATGGTAACTGTTCCAATTAAAATTCAATTGCATCTCTCTCTCTCTCTCACTCACGAAGACAAGATTGTCTTCTCAAACTTGCATTATCATTCACAAGCAGCTTTTCAGTTCATTATCTTCAATATTCAGGAATTTCAACCTCGCACAAACATTCTATTGATCAATGAACCTGCCATTATCACACAAGGATTTACCGTAAAATCATCCCTGTTTTTCCTTATTTTCAAAAATTACAAGTATTAAAATTGGGTTTAACTCGTAACATGGAGGATAAAAGGAAGAAAATAGAGAAATGTAAAAGGGAGAAGAGGTTAAAGAATCTTGTCCTCGAAATAGGGTTAAGATGTCGAGTTCGGGTAGGAAATCTTAGAAAAATGTGAAATCGATGTTTATGCTTTCAGTTTTGTTGTGCATTTGTTTTCTATTTAGCGTTGTAGTGTATGGGTAGACTAATTACAGCACCAATCATGTGTTGTGACCTGAATTTAAACTTTGTGGCATGTATATGATATAATCAACTGTTGTGAAATGTATGATGTGTTTGTGATCTTATTTTAGATAATATGTGACATGTATAAAATACTGTGGAGTTCGGAGTTAGAGTGTTTATGATGAGTTCTAACCTTTATAATGCTTTCAGTTTTGTTGTGCACTTGCTTTCTATTTAAATTTTGTGACATGTATGTGATATAATCAACTGTTGTAACGTGTATGATGTGTTTGTGACCTTATTTTAGATAATATGTAACTGTATAAAATGATGTGGTGTTGGGAGTCAGGGTGTTGTTTATGAAGTGTTCTGACCTTTATAGAATGTAATGTATGTATATTTTGGTGTCAGAGGTGTTTATATATGTGTTGAAATCATAATAATTTGTTGAACATTATTATTTGTATAGGAATGGAAAATCAAGGAAATGGTTTCTGAGCAAGATAACAGTTAGCTCGATTCAACATGGCATCATGATCTTTGTGATGAAATTTAAAGATGCACACATGCAGATACTTGAACATACATTTTCTCCTATTACATGTACTGCAGAGAGATAGTTGTTCAATCACAGCTGATTTACCTAGTCTTGTTATGGGCGATCAATCAATCGAACAAAGAGATGTGATTTAACATAAATGGAAGATTTTATCCTTCTCAATTGCTGAATTTTGTCTTGTGACTAGACTTTGGTACGTTGGTGTTGATGATCGCCCCATGTTAGAGGCAAAATCTTCTCCAATTAAGGAAAAGTATTTCAATGAATTAAAGACGATGACAAGTCATGACGTGAAAATGATATTTCTATCACTAGATGATGATGCTCCTAAATATGATGTGGTTAGATTAGGGATAATTTGTCTGATCACCAATTATCTGTTTGCCACATCATGCCTCAAGGTGGTGGACCATTATATTTTGCACTTGCTGATGATTTTGAGACTCGGGATATGTTCCCTTGGGGAGAATATCTCTTTAAATTGATATTATCGTCATTGAAAAGGGGTTTGGAGAAAGAAACAAGTCACTGCAAGTTGTCTGACTTTTTAATTGATTTTCAAGTGCGGTTGTATGAGTGTGCACCCGGTATCGAGGGGAATGTAGCCACATGTGTGAGTAAAAAATATCCTCGAATAATGAATTGGAGCGCTCACAAACACCACTCTCTAGTATTGTTGGATGAGAAGGTGTTTTCCAATGAGAATGCAAGTTTTACATATATTATTAATTGTCTTGCTAATCATATTTAAGATGTAACATATATGTCTAACATTTTGAAATCTTGTATCCACCGGGGTGAAATAAATGATATTGATTCGACTGATCTTGAGGTTATGGCATCATACATGACATGTTTGAAATATGAAATTTAGATATATTGTGACATGAAATACAATATGTTTGTGACATGTAATACTTTAATGTTACTTGTAGTTTTCACGTAACTTGAACTTTGTGAATTTATGTTATGTGAATGCAGTACTATAATATGACATGACATGTAGTTTTAATTAACTGAAACATGTGACTCTCTGTATATGACCTGTAAGATTATAATGTGATCTGCTACAATAATGTTACCTATTATATTAATGTGACCTGAAACACTACAATGTGATTTGCGGTATGAACATGAATTTTAGATATATCTTATGTATGTTTATGTTCTATATAATGTGACCTAACTTGTATTACAATCTAAACTGATTTTGTTTGTGTTGTATGATAGATCTGCCATACTCAAAGACAAAATTACCACACGAGAAAGTTGAGAGCTTTGAAAATTAGGTGGGCAAAAAGGAGTATCCCATATTTACATCAAGGTTGCTTCGTTAGTATTAATTCTATACGTTGGTGGGCCATAGACAAAGGCAAATGTATAAGATGTGCCACAACCAAGGTGAATATAGAACTGCATATGTGTTGAGTTACATTAATCATGTACGATGAAGAATCATCCAGCATTTCAAACAAAATGTAACTTGTAGGGAAAACTTGAAATTAAATAAACCAGTTATTATTGTGAATTTAAGAGGGCTATTGTTGTAAATGTGACAATCATAATTCTACGTATTGAATATTGTAATTACCTTTAGATTCCGCGCATCATCGTTCATTTCATTCAGCAGTTTTTCGTATTTGGTTGCAAGCTTTGTGAAAGTACCATGTTCATTGTCCCTATTCTTGCAAAACCTAGATTGGTCACATACATTCAATAATACCGTAGAAGAAGTCACGGACAGTCACAATATAAGTTACAGACAGTCACATATCGTGATTTGTTTTTCATTTATTGAGTCCAATTGCGGCATTTGGTATTCAACTTCATTCACTGTATATGCTTGTACAACATAATTGAAAGCATGTGTAATGTTGTGACCTGATTTTGCATAATGGATCTTCAAATTTGTAAGCAAATGATATGAACAAATCTCATGCATTGCCTCTGGAAATACAAATTCAATTGCATTCTTTGTACTATTGTTTCTGTTCGATACTATACATAATACGTCTCTCAATCCACATGCCATCTTCAACATATCAAGAAACCATGTCTATGATCTGTCATTTTCATTGTCTCCAATCCCAAAAGCTAGTACGAAGTTATTGTTGTTTGCATTTTGTGTACAAGCTATGAAGAGTGTACCCCCTAGTGACCATTTAAATATGTGTCATCAACAACAATGACTGGCCTACAATATTTTCAGCCAAGGATTGATGCTCCCAAATCTATAAAGTAATATTTAAATTTGTCCAAATGATATGTTTCTATTCATGTGACTATTCCTATGTTCATCTGTTGTAGTATATAGAAATAAGAAGGCAACAACTGAAACGATATCGTTGGATCACCTCTAATTAATTTCAATGTTTGTTCATGTGACTTTCATGCCTTTACGTAATTCATTGATACTCCATATTTATGTAACATGCCATTTGAGATATCATTAAGAGTGTACATTGTACATGAAGAAGTGTAATTGTACCTGATGTAGTTTGATACAATTGAGCTAGACACTTGTCGATGGACCTAAAACAATCTTCATCGAGCACATGTGACCATTACACATTTTTCTGATCTTAAACATTTTCGTTTCTCCCAAACGTGAAGATCTAAATATTCACTTGCAATCATTATGTGAACATTTTATCATGTACTCCTGGTCCAATCTCAATATCTTATATTCAAACTTGTTTTGTATGGTATAGAAGGCTAAACTCATTTTCAGTATTTCCTTTTTGCGAATAGCATTTTCCTCTACTACTTGTCTTGCATATGCTTGTGATACCAATGTCACATATTCTTCAATGTTTCATTCCTCAATATTCACAACTGAGTCATAGATTTCCTGAGCTATCTGTTGTAAAGAAAACACATTAGGTGATGACTCGACGAGAGTAATTGACGACTCTAGGCATTGCAATGCACATCTTGACTAGAATGTAACTGAAGTGATAACATTAACCTTATATAGGATAACTCGATATAAACTCATCCATAGATTTTAGCCTTAAATTTAATACGTTAGAATCAGAAATATTCATAATTATAGAGACAGGTCATGTATAGATATCAGGTCACAGTTAGTATCAAATAAATAACATAAATGCATAATGTTTCATTTAAATATAATAGTATAACATACTGAAAAAACAAGTCACACATAAATCAGTTCAGACAACATATTCACATTTAATGTGGACATATTGACATACAGTGTGGCATTGGTCACATATTAGGATAAATAAGTCACAAATAGATCAACACAGGCCACATAAATTCACATTTACAGTAGATATATTCATATACAATCAACATAGTTCGGGTCACAGAGTGTCAATTTCAATGCATTGACATTGGTCACTGATTAAACTAATTTCACGTATGTACTATCACAACATTTATAAGGTAGTTTACAATCTACTCAATAAACTAGTAACAATTACGAGAAACATGTATCAATGTAAATGAAGCCCACCAACGGCCATAGATAGTCACATTGACAGTTCACAAACTGTAAATTTAAAAATAATGTCTCAGTAGGTTGAAAGATTGTAAAAATCAGCATGTCAAGGAATTGTAAATTTAAAATAAAAAAAAAGGAAAATGAAAAGGGAAATCTCTAAATACGTGGAGAAAAATTCGAATACATTAATGTACGTAAAATCATAAGCTTATGAGAAGCTTATCTTACCTTTGAAATTAGGATTCTATATTTTTGCTTCGAGAAAAAACCAATCACTCTACAGGCGGGCTTCAACTCTCCAGAACAACGAATATCAGACTTTTGACGACAGGATTGTGACTTCGTTTAGCGATTTTGGCTCGGAATTGAGTTTGAATGGTGAAATTCTAGCGATTTTAGATAGTTGAACTAGAGCTCGAGTTCTAGAGAGAGAAAGTGATTTGATTCCGAGAGAGTGGAGAGAAAAATATCTTTTAAATATGGTAGATAACTGATTTTTTTATATTTAATTCAGATTTAGTGTATATTATATTATATTTATATATTTAATAATTTTATTTAATGCATGATTTATGAAATTATTTAAGGAGTTTGTTAGTTATCAAAATCGGTTCTTATAGTGTAATAGTTATGTATTAATCCCATTAAAGAATTACATTATTTATTTTATTTCTACACGATGTTTACTTAATATATAAATTTTTTTCTTTGTTATACTTTCTTCTTATCATATTTGATCTCACACTTAACTTTTTATTTTCAACTTAATTTTCAATAACAACGTGTTGGTATGCAAAGCTGTCCGTCATTAAATATGATTGAAAAAAAAAAAAAAAAACCACATGAGATAAATTCCTATTCGATTCTTATATTTGACATTGTAAATGCATCTAGTCTAATATGGAATTAAAACCACTAATTGTCAGTAGAAAATGTTTCTTTCACGAAAGTACATAACGATCAAAATCAAGTATTCGCACCCTAAATTTTAGATGGATTTACGATAGGAAAATCTTTTGTTGCTCTCTTATTAGGCTTCAGAAATTTCTTTAGCGCCTTATGAATACCCCAAACTCGACTCCAGCCCCAATGCCGCCTTTGTTGAACCGACTTCAACACCAAATTTGATTGTCCTTGGTGGCCTGGCTCCGACAAGCTCCTCCCTAGCATGGCTTGCTTTAGCTGCATCTTGAAAGACATCCTCTCATAACGATCTAACAATGTGCTTTCTTCTTCCCCAAACCTTTTCAAAATTTCTTCAATTTCATCCATTGTTGCCATCTCTAAGAGCAAGTTCTTTATCACTAGAAAAGACAACGTGATTGAAACAGATAATGGGATTAAGGGTCACGATCCTGAAGGATGAGCGACTCAAAAATCCCTAATCTATTCTAATTGCACAATGATTTTGACAAAGAGACACACACTATATATAGTGGTTGCATGTTGACGAATGATAAATATAGCACAACTATTTATGTGGTAAGTCGCTTTAACATTTAGGTAGGTGGTAACATTTATTAATAGAGTCATGCTACAGAAATATTATGGGTGACCATAGGGATGACCGCACACTCACATGTGCGGTCATCCATGTGGTCACTCATGCGGGTAGAGTATCAATTTCCTTATTAATATCGTTTAAATTAGGCTAAATTACACATTGGTCTCTAACCTTTAATCAAAATTGGCAATCTTGTCACTTGTCTTTCTTTTGTCGGATTTTTATCTCCAACCTCAGAATACTAATCGGTTAATGACATGTTAACGGATTCCATAAAAAATAGGCATCAAGTCAAGTCAATAGACCAACACCATGACTTTTAATGAAGGACAAATTAGTCTACTCATTATTTGCCTCTCTTTTTCTATAAAAACAATAAACAAAAAAATTTAAATTATTTTATTAAACAAATGTTAAAAAATAAAAAAGATATAAACCCACCGGTACCCCACTACCCTCCCCCTCGACTAAATTTTTTGAAAAATTAGGGAGAAAACTTTGATTTCCAACACTAAAGGCAAGTCGAAGAAAAACAACTTGGTAGCATAAAACTTCCAAAGAGTTTTCTCTCTCCCTAGTGTGGTGGCGAAAACTAGGAAGGAAAACTCCTTGATTTTACCCTCGCCAGCACATATGGTAGTGAAAGGGAAAATCCACACCCCCCGCTTACAAGGTAGGGAGAGGGTGTTCGTGGAGGAAAATTTTCCTTTTAGATTTTAATCTTGTTAATCAATTTATTTTCTTTTTTATTCTCCTTTTGTTTTGCCATTTAATAAAGGGTAAATTGTAAATTTGGCCTTTTCCTTTTTTTGTCATGGTTGGATCATTGTTTCCCTTCATAAGTCCTTAATAATATATTTTTTCAAAGATTGATGGCAAAAATTAGACAAAAAAAATATTAAGGACTGCATCCCTACTTTGACCAAATGTTTGGGACTAAATTTGCAACTTCCTCTTCATTTTTTTATTTGAAGAAGTAATAGACTATTTCTTTTATAACATAAATGCATTTGAAGAAATTAATAATTCAAACAATCTTGTATATGAAATACAAATATAGATACTATAAATCTTCATTTATTCGTGTTCTATATGTTAATTAGCATTAATTATGATTTAATTGTACTTTGTATCAGATATTATTTTCTTTATACACGAAATCTATTTACTATGATTCATAAATGTGCTTTAGTAGGTCTAATTAAGAACATCCAACATGTTAAATGAAATATTACAATTTCATGTATCAAATATGACTATTTTCGTAATGTTGAGTAATATAAATACAAGATAAATTTTTTAAACATATTTCATGTATAGTTTGATAAATATTCATATTTGATACATGAAATTCTAATATAAATAATGGAGTCATGTAAGGTAGAAATTAATGGAGTCATAACACGTAAGAGACTTAAGGGCCTTGTGATCAATATAAATAAGAGTAATGCTACTTTGTCCAAGTAACATTACAAAAGGGGGTGCCCAAGTGATGTGGCGCTCCCTCACACCACATCACTTTGGTACCCCCTTTTGTAACCCAACTTGGGTTGTGTAGCATAACTCTATAAATAATGGAGAATTATCTCCCGCTGAAATTAGTACATTCAGTTACAAACGACCTATACCACACCAAAGAAATCTGCATCATAAGTGCTATATCGATCGTGGGCTCTTATGAATTTTTGGCTAAAATAAGCAATGGGATGCCCATTTTGACTGAGAACAACCCCGATGCCTACCTTTGAGGCATCACAATGCAACAAAAATGTTGTATTGTGACCCAAATTCAATTTGAAATTGATGTTTGGTTGATAAAGAAACTTTGGTCTGGAAGTCCAGTTGAAAAAAGGATCAAAATTCATTTAAGATTGAAAATTTGATTCGATAGAGGATTTTAAATAATTGAGAACTTGGTTTTGGAATGTTGGACAACAACTTAGCACCCCAAGCACTAGCTAGGTGCCCATTATGGAGGGAATGCAAAAATGGGGATAGGAAGGTAGAGTCTCAGTGCTATAGGCGCATTGCTCGAGCTTTGACTGATAATCGCTCAGTACCAGCTTGGAGCTGGAGCCGTAGTCTTTTACAACTAAAGAAAGCTTTCGTAGTTCCGATACTTTTCTTGTATTCTATTTCATCCAAAACACTAAAATGAGGCTCCTATAGATATTCCACGTGATTTAGCCTTTTCATGGCAATTGAAAAGCATTGAAATCATTAGAAACTTATAAAAAATTATTAGATTTAGATTGAGTGTATCAAAATCTTGTAAAACAATTCAGTTTTTCGATTCTAGTAAATTCTTCTCCTATACCCGTTGTTTTTTTTTCGTCTTGGATTTTCTTGTAAAATTTTGGTGTTCTTGTATTTGTTTGATTTATTTCATCCTGCCTATTATGTCGCTTATTTCATAACAAAAAAAGGTTCGTAAACATTTGGCAAAATTAGAGCTAAGACGGACGTTAGCTTTCTCTTCACCAATATAAAGGCACGTTCTCCATACTTGGACCACTGAAATTTATCAATTTTTATGCAATCAATAAGATGAATCGAAAAAGTGATAAAATGTGGGATGAAATGTCGATAAAAAGATGTCAACCCATGGAAACTTCAGACCCTGATCATGGTACGGGCTCTGCATTAGTTCCGACCCGCATCCACCTTAGTCGATGAGATCACAAAACCTAAAAAGAGGACATGTGACCAATTAGTTAACAATCGATTATTCTACCATTCAGCTATTGAGGAATAGTGGGAGATTAGATCTTAAGTTTAATTTTCGCTCTCAACACATGACCAATATGAGCTTGAATCCTCCTTCGTAACTTTTGAAACTACTTTGTAGTGGCTTACATCCATGTCTCATTTTAGAGGGAATCTCAAAGTGGCTCTATTTTAATATATTTCATCCATATTTCAATTCTTTTCATTTAATGCTCCTTTGGTGTCATTGACTTGTCCTACACATATAAAAAGAGTGAATATATTTCCTACTGTAGAAACTACCAATAAAAGAGGCAATCACTGTAGAAACTACTCCGTCTGTCCTCTTTCACCATTTTTCCACTCTACCGACCATGCCTCTTTGCTCCTCCATTTCCACCACACAACCACCCATCCTTTCTTCTTCCCTCTTTTCTATTTCGTTCTCTACTATAATCCTTTCTCATATGCTGCTTTAATTTCCTAAAAAAAAAAAAAATTGTTGCTACCATCTCAAAGATTCTGACCTTTTGTTATGTGTGTGTAGAGAGAGACATGAGTTTGCATTTGTGGGCTTCATTTTGCATCTAATAGAAATGGAGGAAATTGGGTTTTTGGGATGGGAATAAAGGGAAAGGCTATGCCAATGAACTTGCTTTGCCATGGATTTAAGCTCACTGTTTGGAATCGCACTCTGTCTTAGGTAAATTGTTTTACTGTATTCGTGTATATAAAGAATTCTTGATCTATTTTCTCTCATAATATTTGGGTGTTTACATAAATAAACTTCATCAGATTCATGGTGATCTTGTATGAAAATTGGGTTCTTTTTCTTTGTCCGTTTTTTTGTTGTTTGGTTTTTACAGATAGGCTTCCTTTTGCATCTAATAGAAATGGATGAAATTGGGGTTTTGGGATGGGAATAAAGGAAAAGGCTATGCTAATGAACTTGCTTTGCCATGGATTTAAGCTCACTATTTGGAATCGCACTCTGTCTTAGGTAAATTGTTTTACTGTATTCGTGTATATAAAGAATTCTTGATCTATTTTCTCTCATAATATTTGGGTGTTTACATAAATAAATTTCATCAGATTCAGGGTGATCTTGTATGAAAATTGGGTTCTTTTTCATTGTCCTTTTTTTTTTTTTGGTTTTTACAGATATTTTTTTAGTGTATCAAAATAAACTGATTAATATTTTGTTTGGATTGTTCAATCTGCTCCTCAGATAGCCATCTTTAAATTTTACCAGCAGTATGTGCTTCAATCATCCTGAAAGCATCAAAGAATAGCATCATGTCCACTATACAATTCAACGAAAATAAAATTTAATAAAAACCCAGAACTCAATAGACTAACCCAACCATATTTCCAAAAGCAAGTCACTAAAGAATATTGAAAAGAAACCCATTATAAAGCATGTGCAGATGAAGAAATCACACCTATAGTTATTTTAGTAGAAATCAAAGGCTCGCCTTTCATCACTACCTTTGGCGATATCTTTACATCCGACTGCTTCGCACCGTCACCATTGGGTAGATCAACTGATCAAACCTCATTCCTCGCAAATTTTGGTGATTCTGTAGGAAATAAATTCAATAGTTCTGAGATGATTCCGTAGGAAATTCACCTAATTGTTTTAGATATTATTTCCTTGCTTTTCATTAATTTTAGTCCAAATGTTCTTCATATATGTAGGAAATAACAAAATTCACATATGCTTTCATATATAATGGAAAGATCAAACTTGACGCCAATCATTTCTTTGGTGAATATTAGATTATTCAATAAAGTAATATGAGAGAGAATTATAGTAGAGAACGAAATAGAAAAGAGGGAAGAAGAAAGGATGGGTGGTTGTGTAGTGGAAATGGAGGAGTAAAGAGCATGACCGGTAGAGTGGAAAAATGGTGAAAGAGGACAAACAGAGTAGTGTGAACAAATGTTCTTCATATATGTAGGAAATAACAAAATTCACATATGCTTTCATATATAATGGAAAGATCAAACTTGACGCCAATCATTTAGGTATCTTGATGGATAATAGTGCAATTTCCAACATTGCTACATTTTTTCTCCTATGTCTCCTATATATCTCCTATCTCTCCTATATAAAAAGGGTAACGTGCCTAATCACTGTTGAAACTATCATATTTCTAATAGACACTGTATTATCAATTTTCGGCATGCCACTTCGTGAATGCAAATAAAGAGTCGTAGGTTCTTTCTACGTGTTATTTCTTTGGTGAATATTAGATTATTCAATAAAATAGTATAGAAAATACACTGTAATTTTTTCCTTAAAGTTATCCAAATGTTTGAATTCTTAATGGAAGAATTCAAATTGCCTTCTATTAAAGTACTAATTTTGCATCAAGATAATGATTAATGAGATATTATTTTAAGTGTGTACTCATGCATATCAGTGTGGGCAAAGTTTGGGTTTTGCTTCTAATGATTTCATTTTACATTAGTCAATATAGGAGAGCTTTAATGCTTTTTATTTATGTTCTCTTGCGTCAAAATATGAGTTTTTACTTTGGACGTTTCAAAATATTTTTCATTTTTTTATTATGTTTGTAGATAATGTCTAATTCTGGTCGGGTATGTGTTTCCAATGACTGCGATGGTGGTGAAGCTGAGAAAGTTTTTTTGACAAACAAAAAAGAAATACAAAATAAGAGAAGAATAAAATTATATGCAAAGCGAAAGGAATTCAAAGGAAACAAGGAAAGACGTATTGGTCGTCCTTCACGTGCATCACAATTACAAGGTCAATTACTCTTTATTTTCACACATAAATGTCGTTGATGTTTTCTAATATCTTCATGGTCTACAAATTTATTTTTTGTAAAAATTTTTTGTTTTCCAAAAAAACAAAAAATTCTCTGTTATTAAAAAAAATAAAATCTCACATATCTAAGTTGTTTTCATTATTTTTATGGAGTTAAAGTATTTTATATTGTATTCAAATTCTTAGTTTTCCAAAATTTGTTCTATACTGGAAAACAAATCCTCACCTATCTAAGTTATTTTTATTAGTTTATAGAGTTGGAGCTATTGTACATATTATTTAAATTCAATGTAGAATTTATTTTTGCACTATATAGTATGAAGTATTAGATATTTTCATAAAAAATGTGTTATCTCAATTTTTAGTTTTCATTTTTATGAATGCGGTCACCGAAAAATGTGTGATAATGAATCATTTCTTTTTAACAATTTGATGCGTTTCTATTTATTTTTAAAAAAAATAAAGGTATGCATCATGAGAATATTAGCTTCAATTATTCATCTCATTTAAACCTTTTAAATGAACCTTATTATTCCAAAATTGTGTGTTCTTGGAAGCTACATTTTTTTAAAATACAAATTGATCTTTATGGTGTGTTTTTGTATGTGTGCTTGTAAATGAAGCTAATTAAAATCTATGTATTGTAGATTCACACTTTGGTGACAATGTCGGTAGTGAAACACTCGCTTCTTCCTCCATCGTTGTAGGTCCTGAATCTTGTACTGACACTAAAGGTATATTTAACAATGAAATTGAACTTGAAAAACAGAGTGAATGCATTTCAACGTTAAGGTTACCTACAATTCCAATTGAACCTTACATTTTACCATCGCCTACGATTTGTGGTTACTGTAACGCAAAGAAATTTTGCAAGGAATCTAAAACTTTTTGTTGTTCTGATGGAAAATTAGATTATGCCTTGATACAGTACCATCTTATTTGTATGATTTGTTCACATCATCATCACCTGAAGCTTTACAATTTAGGACTATTTGTCGAAGTTACAATAACCATTTTGCTTTCATGTCCTTCGGTGTAAAAGATGACACTGATTTATGTAGGATGAATAAATGAATTTATACTTTTAGAGTTCGAGGTCAGGTGTATCACTACATAAACCCGTTGTTACAATTATATTTTTATGATACTGAAAATGAAATTATATTTTTATATTTTTATGGCAAACCAAGTTATTTACAATTATATTTTTATGATACTGAAAATGAAATTCAAAATCGTATGAACAATTCTAATCGTTTTTCAGAATCAATGTTACAAAAATTGATAGATATTTTGAAAATCAATCCTTACTCAAAAATTTTTCACTCTCTAGATAGTATTGGAGTCTTAGAGACGTATAAAATACAAATAAGATGTAATTCTGAACTCAATCAAAGTGTGTACAATCTTCCAACAACATCTCAAATAGCCGCAGTTTGGGTTGATGAGGACCCTACTGCAGAAGTTAGAGCTCGCGACATAACCATTTTTGGTCATTCTGGATCATCTCATAGAGTATATTATTACTTTGGTTGTTATGATCCTCTTCAGTACCCTTTGTTGTTTCCTTATGGTGAACCTGGATGGCACGAGGGTATTAAAAGAATTACTAAAACACACCATTCTTGTTTTCTTGCAGCTGAAGATGTAATTGATATTAGAAATATGAACTCTGCAAAAGAACTAATTGAGAGAGAGAATGCAGGCATGTTAATACAAACTTTTTCTTCTCTTTTATCCATTTGTAATGTAATTTACAATTAATTTGCTATGCCATTTAAAATATTGTCTCCTTTCTTTCTTCTAGGACATAGAAAATCGAAGAAAAGATCTCAAATTTCTTGCCGGGAGTACTATTGTTATAAATTACAAATTAGGACTTTGGGTAACTCAATCTTGCTTCATGCTGGTAGACTTTTACAACAATACGTAGTTGACATGTATGTGAAAATTGAAACATCTAGATTAGATTACTTTAGAAATAACCAAAAACATATATGTGCTGAATTATACCAAAGGATTGTTGATAATATTGGAACAGGGGAAACTAGAGGGTATAAAATTGGTAAGAAAATTGTTTTACCATCATCCTTCACTGGAGGTCCTAGAGATAAGAAAAAAAAAGATATATGGATGCAATGGCTTTAGTTCAGAGATTTGGAAAACCTGATATTTTTTTGACAATAACTTGTAATCCTAATTGGCTTGAAATAAAGCTAGAATTACAACACAATGATGAAGTACAGAATAGACCTGATTTAATATCCCGTGTATTTAGATCTAGATTGGAAACGTTGAAGCATGACTTATTTAAAGAAAAAATATTTGGTCCTATTGCAGCGTACATATATGTGATTGAATTTCAAAAAAGAGGTCTTCCACATGCTCATTTCTTGTTAATTTTAAAACACGGATCAAAACTTACTTCTACCAATGTCATTGATAGTATTGTTTCATGCGAAATTCCTAACCAAAATAATTACCCTTATTTACGTTCTCGTGTTATCAAACATATGATGCATGGTCCCTGTAGAATTCTAAATCCAAAAAATGTTTGTATGGAAAAGAACCACTTGTGTAAAAATAAGTACCCTAAAGAATATTCAACAATTACCACTTTAGGCAATAATTCTTACCCTTTATATAGACGACGTGATAATGGTGAACAAGTTAATGTTAGAGGAGAGTATTTAGATAATAGATGGATAGTGCCTTATAATCCTTATTTGATAGCTAAGTATGATTGTCATATTAATGTAGAAATATGTTCCACCATAAAAGTTGTTAAATATTTATACAAATATGTTTACAAAGGTCATGATCGAATAAGTTTTTCTTTGCAAAGTAATGAAGTTGATAATGATATTGATAAGATTTCACAATATCAAACAGCTAGGTGGATATCTCCGCCAGAAGCAACTTGGAGAATTTACGGATTTATTTTATCGGAGAATTCTCCATCTGTTATTCCTCTACAATTACACCTTGAAAATGGTCAATTCGTTACGTTTAACAATTCTAATGATCTAACAAAAATTGTTTCTAGAGATTATGTACAACATACAATGTTAACTGAATATTTTCGTATGAATTCTACAAATGAAAAAGCTAAAACATTGTTGTATAGAGATTTTCCTATTCATTTTATTTGGGATGCTCAATCTAAAATTTGGACTCCAAGAAAAAGCAAAGATGTAATTGGTCGAATCATTACTGCGAATCCATCTGAAGGTGAAAGATATTACTTACGACTTCTACTAAATCATATTAGAGGTTCAACATCTTTTGAAAGCTTGAAAACAGTCAATGATGTTAACGTATCATCTTTTCGCGAATCAGCTCTATTACATGGCTTGTTGAATGCGGATAATAATTGTGAGCTTTGTTTAGCTGAAGCAATAGTTTATCAAATGCCAAATTCTTTACGTAGATTGTTTTCCACTATATTAACTTTATGTGCCCCTAAAAATCCATCAACTCTTTGGTCTAAATTTAAAACATACATGTTTGAAGATTATGTTCAAAAAGGCATTTCTTATGAAAATGCTGAACTGAAAACATTACAATATATAAATAGTGTTCTTGAACCAATTGGAAAAAACATAAATGAATATAAATTAGTTCCATTTGAAATAAACATAGATGAAAATGAAAGGTTAGTAAATATGATTGTTGAAGAAATGAGGGATGGCTTCATTGACATTGAAACTACTTCATCAGTTGTATTAAATAAAGAACAGCAAGCTGCATATGATGCAATTTTACATAGAGTTTTCACTGATGGAATAGGGTTATTTTTTTTAGATGGCTCAGGAGGAACAGGGAAAATATTCTTGTACAAAACATTATTAAGAGTTGTTAGAGCAAGAAATTTAATTGCATTGGCTACAGCTTCTTCAGGTGTAGCAACATCATTATTACCAGGTGGTCGCACTGTACATTCACGTTTTAAAATCCCATTAGAATTAAATACAAGTATAAGTTGCTCTGTTAGTAAACAATCAGCTTTAGGGAATTTTTTACGAATGACAAAATTGATTATATGGGATGAAGCTCCTATGACACATCGTTACGCTATAGAAGCTTTGGATAGAATGCTTAAAGATATTCATAAATGTGATACACCTTTTGGTGGAAAGGTAATAGTTCTAGGTGGAGATTTCGGTCAAATATTACCAGTTGTCCCAAATGGAAATAAGACAGATATAATGCAAGCAAGTTTAGTGTTCTCTTACCTATGGCCTTCATTTATTCGTTTACATTTGATTCAAAATATGAGAGCCCAGTTAGATCCAATGTATTGAAAATATTTACTTTCTATAGGTAATAGACTTGAAGATGCTCATTCTTGTGGTATGATTGAGCTTCCATCTAATTTAACATTAGCTTACAATGATGAATTACTTTCCTTGAAATCATTAATTAACGTTGTATTCCCAAATTTACAAACATATAGTGCCGCCTTAGATACTATGATTAATAGAGTTATCTTAACTCCAAAAAATGAATCGGTTGATGAAATTAACAATATGTTACTAAAACAAATTCCTGGTACAAACTTTACATATTACAGTTTTGATGAAACAGTTGATAAAACTGAACAAGGTATTCAAGAAGATTTCTTAAACACATCAACTCCAAATGGTATACCACCGCATGAACTTATATTGAAAGAAAATTGTCCTGTTATATTACTTCGAAACATAAATCCTTCAGAAGGTCTATACAATGGTACAAGATTAATTTGTAGAAAATTTGAAAAAAAATGTTATCGATGCTGAAATTGCTGTTGGAGAATATCATGGAAAACATGTTTTTCTAACTAGAATTCCATTCATTCCATTAGAAAGTGAAAGAGGTTCAGTCTCATTCAAACGAACTCAATTTCCAATACGACTATGCTTTCCAATGACTATTAACAAAGCTCAAGGTCAAACTTTAGATTTTGTTGGACTTTATCTTCCTGAACTAGTATTTTCACATGGTCAGTTATACGTTGTATTATCAAGAGCGAAAACAAGTGATAGTATCAAAATCCTGGTTAAACCAACAAATATACATTCATTATTACATAACAAATGTACAAAGAATGTTGTTTACAAGGAAATCCTTCAATTAGTAAATTTATCGTAACATTTTTATTTTGTGGATGAAACTCATGTTTGCATTTATTTTTCTTTATTATTTAATCAATAGTAGCTGACCTTGATTGTTTTAATTACATGCAAATTTCTATCATTGTTATTCTTGTTGCCTTGAACATGCCAGTTATTTTCCTTCTCTCACCTACCTAGGTACTGTTTCCATCCTTTATAGCATATATTTATATTTAAATTCATTACTGTCTATTTTTTTTTTTTTTAAAAATCATTTTTTTTCATTAACTGTATTTATTATATGCTTTATTTTTAGAGTTTCTTAACAATCATGAATGCTTGTTAATACATTTGCAATTGATTTAATTTATTGCATACGGTCCTCAATACATTACTAATAATTTTTAATTATTTCCTGTGTTCATAAGCATTCTTAGAATATCATTAATTCCATGTAACTAATTCAGTCAATTTTGAGTCGAGTAACAATATGAATTTGCCATATTCATAAGTGGTCTTAGGATACTATCATTTTGTGCAAATGAATTCAACCAATTCTACATACTGTTGATAATGTGAAATAATAGATGAAGAGAAAACCACTTTGAATAAAATATTTGTGTATATAATTTGGACCTGCTGCTAAATTTAATTTCATATGCATTTTTGAAATGTTTAATAGTGTCGTCACAAAAGAATTTTCTAAAGGATGTGTGAGATGAAATTAGGTCTGTAAAATTTTAGTGTATTTTGTGTCTGCTTTCCTTCCCTAAGTTTAGAAGTCTGCTTTCTTCTATAAATAACTTTGTTAAAAACATATGCTTAAAAGTTGTGCTTGTTTTTTTCGACTCTAATTTCTTATATTCCCTTTGCGTTTTGGGAATTTGGGGGTGGTGTGGAGATATATTAGCAAGATGTGGTGAAATTTGGCTTGGAATGAGAAGCCTCTGCCAAACTCAGCTTACATAGTAGGTAATTGATGTAATGGTTAGCTCCTACAGGTTAGTTACTGATGGATGCTCCTTGATTGTAAATTCAAATGGATACTGATTATGATATCCATGTACTTTCCTTTTTTTTATGCAAACACATTATTTAAATATTCTATACAATACTTATTCTCCTCCATACTGTATTTTTACTTGTATTCATTCGGTATAGATTTTGATATTTAACTGCATTCAACTTTAGATATCCAGTCAAAACCATGGGGATGTTGCTTTCCAATAGCTTGTTAGTGCTGATATATGTCCTTTAGTTCAAGATGGACACGTCATTTCTTTAGTATAAGATTTGGAAATAGAAATCAAAAGCTTAAATTATTCGTCAATGGATGCCTGGATTCTTTGAATGCTAATGTAATTTGTAGAAGATTAAGGCTATTAAGTGATTTAAAAAAATGTAATGAATTATCTCTATTCATTTTGCTTCACACTGTCAAGATAATGGGTAACATGTATCCCAGTAAAGTAATGCTAATTCCAATCAAAGAGATGGCTGATGTTCTTTCACTCGAGAGCAAAGCTATTGACGTTTCCAGAGATACTTAAGTTGGAGTGAAAATTGAAACTTGTCAAAAGAATCTTGCAAAAGGTAATTACTTTCTCATTATACCCCCTTCCCATTTTTTTTTATCTTTGTCGTTATAGTGTTTTCATCCAGAATTACTATTGACACCGTATTTCTCCATTCTAAAGTTGTAGATGTTCATAATGTACGACATAGAGTTACCTTCAAATTAATTATTCATTATAAACTTATTTTCTATTTGGACTTTACGAGAGATACTTATATTTGCTGAACTACCTGATCCAGACGAGGTTTGTTTTAGTGTTCACTTCACCAATTCATTCATCAATGTTTTAGATTTTTGGGACTCTTTGATAAATTCTGTATAGAATTCTACTTTGTTGGTTCTTGATAGATAAATTCATATTGCAATTGTTTCTAAAGTTTATTTCTCTATAAATACTTGTGTCTGATTGGATTTGTTTGTTTTCTTATTTTATTTTATTTATTTTGTGTCTATGTGTGTGGTGCTATATGCTTATTTTAATGAATAACAAAAACAGGGCAAAGTCTCACTCAAATGGATTGCAATTTTGTGTATTTCCAGCTTCGTACTTTGCATGCTTCAGCAACAAGTTCTTCATTTTTTCTTCAATTTTTTATTTATCTTATATTTTTCTTCGTACTTCATAGCTGAAGAAGAATTTCTGTTTCAACTTCTTTATTTCAATTGAAGAATTTTGTGGTTACTGTGACTTCAGAAGAACTTTTTCCCCTTTTGAAGAAATAGCTTGTTGATACTAATCAATTATATTGACTTAATAATCAAGTTATACTGAATATTCTTTAAGCATGTTATGATGTTAAAAGTAATCTAAATTACAAAGATTACTCTCATTCTCTTGTGATTGATTCTCATGCTTTAACAAGTGATAGTTGATCTATGATGTGAACAGCTTGAAACAACTTCACTATGTCTGGTTCCATTTACCTGCTATTTCCATAGTGAATTTATTTTCAAATAATCTATTATTAATATAATAAGAACTTCTAAAATTGGAAGAAAAGTATTCTGAAGAATTTTTATTTTTTATTTTTATGTTATCCTTATTCCTTGAATGAAACGAATTAATGTTAACTCTTTGACAGAAGCACGCTCATTCAATCACTATCAACGAATCCTGAGTTTCCTAAAGTAAGCATGTGAAGCACTATCAATATGTTTTCCTATTCATGTTGTACCATACTGCATGTTCATGTTGGATGATGTGATCAACTTCATTCAACTTTTGGTAACTAAGAATGTTTAAATTTTCGTCTGATTATTTAAGGGTGTACAAATACATTACACACCAATTGTACCGAAACCTAATCAATTTATTTGAGACTTTATACCGAGAATCTAATGTTTCTGTCATCATTAATATAAGTTTGGTAGTTTGATGATAAAGTGTTCATTATTTTGGGAATTATATTTTGAATTAATTAAACTCGCAATTGTAGTAACACTCATGACTCATGGGGATTAAAGTATTTTGAAATTTTGAATCTATGAAATATTATGGTATTTTTAGATTGAAGCCATCTGTATACGAATAAATAAAGGCACGGAAAAAAGAAAAAGGAAAAACAGTACCTTCATTCAAATTACTACAAATTGTCCTATTCTCTTTGTTTTGTTACAATGAGCTGTATTAATGTGAAAATGAGATTGTTTATTTCATAATGAATTATTTCAATTTATCTATGTTGAACCTGATATTGCATGTGTTTTGTAATTGTACCTCAGTCCAACTACGGCATATTGGCAATATCTCCAACAAACGAACATATTGCAAAATCAGATGCTATTAAGCTTGTAAGGGAAGTCCATCTGTCAGGTATGCTCCTTTTGCTATTCAACAAATATGGAGCTTCATATGTTTTTTAGCTCTTGCACTTATGTTGGGATCGTCATTTACTATTCATTAATGCATTTCCTCTCAGATATCACTGTTTCATGTGAGGAGAAAACTGTACATTTCATTCATTCATGATACTATTTTCTCTTTTCCATTTTACCCTTCAATGCTTGTGCTATAATGCTATAAGAAAAGAATGAATGTGGCTTCAGACTGAATTTAGATACTTACCATTCATCAAAATATCTACTGTATATAATATGTCTTTTGTACTTTTTCTCTTTACTTTAACCTATCTCATTCTCTGTCTCTGGATCATAGCAAGAAATCCTAAATAATCCGGCTTTCAAAATCAGTTTTCAATTTTGTTCGAAGAAGCGATCGAATCATAATTCCAAATTTGTAAAACCGAATCCTTCACATAAGTCACTTTCTTGCATATTGTTTCTTTTTCTTTATTGACAGTAAAAAAAAGCTTTCTTTTGCTTCTTCATGATTTTAATTAGGATAACTGCAACCCCAAATATAAAATAGCAAGTGGTGTTCTTGAATCTTACACGGGGGGTACGTAGGATAAGTGGATAACTGATTCCGCGACACCATCTTTGCAAAAAACATTGGTAAGAGACCAATATTTCTTTATTTTGTTGTTTTTTACATTTAATTGCTTTGTGCGTGGTTATTTATGATGTTTTTGTAAATTTGCAAATTTGTGTAGTTGCCTTTTTTTTTTATTTAAGATTAATAATTGAAGTATTTTTCCAATTGTGAGTTGCAACTGGATAATTTGATAAGACAACTTCATCTTTGTAGTGAACATCAACTAGACTTCTTCACTGGGTATTTGTGGTCTCATTTTATTGTTGTAATCGAGTTTTTAAAATTATTGGCTTTTTAGGACATTTTTTTTACTCATTGCTAATTTTATTAGAAGATTGCTAATTTTATTAGAACATTCTCTATTGTCATGTTTATGAGAAAAAAAAAAAAAGCAATTGAAGTTTCTTGGCATTTTATTGGCTCCCCTCCGCTTTTTTTGTTTTAAAATAACATGTGTGTAAAAACAAATTAATTTTGTATTATTATATATATGTTACACTCATTTAAACTTCTACCTTTTGTTTATTTATTACACAATTTTTCATACTACATTTTAATCACACATTTTCTCTCTCCAATTTTACGCCCCACTTCTTCCGAAGAAAATTCATATTGCATCTACTCTCGATTTTTTATTAATTATTATAATAAATAAAATGCAAAAAAAAAAAAACCAGTGAGATTTGATTGCTACTGTAGTTACAATTTTATTAGCTACAAAATTTTTGGCATTTTACTTGCAACATTACTTTTGTCAGTAGACCTCACCTTTACCAGCTCCTGTCAGATTTGAAAGACGTAAAGTAAGTCTGTGGTTCACCTTACCATTGCCCCATTCTTACCTGATCTGGTTATTACAAATCTCAT
This sequence comes from Osmanthus fragrans, assembly GCA_019395295.1. Lineage (NCBI taxonomy): Eukaryota > Viridiplantae > Streptophyta > Magnoliopsida > Lamiales > Oleaceae > Osmanthus > Osmanthus fragrans. Next base: position 24,403,864 of record CM033358.1, on the reverse strand, counting down.
CATCTTACCACTGTTTATTTTTATCAGAGTATGGTGCACTACCTAATTTTTTTATTATAATATAAAAAAAAACACATGGTAACACATACCTCATCATCTTCCTGCTTATATATATCTAGCACTAGCATCTTCTCAAATAAAAAAAAAATACTAAGACAACATCAGAAACTTCATCTTCTGCCAGTTTCTTCAACATCTTCCCAGTTGTATTTATTTCAGGTTATCTTTCTGTAGCCATTTATTGCCATTTATTTCATGTTTCTCTAAGTTTTTCAATATCAAAACACTTAAAACAATTGTATTTACATTTATTATCTTTGCCTTCTTTTTTATTAGTTGCTATCACACACAACCAATGACAAACGAATATAGTCTCATAACAGATATCTCTCCTGGTCAAAGAAATTGAACAGCAAAAATATTCGTTGTTGAAAAGGGACCAGCAAGGACAGCTCAACATAGCCCCTCAAAATACCAGAACTTCATACTTATGGATGAAAAGGTATAACTTAGTTAACATAGACTTCATTTGCTTTCCTGTTATGCCATTTTAATGTACATAAATCTTTTTCGCCATGTAATCTTTAATACGCTTTAAATAGTCGACTGACTTACCACAAATATACTTCAAATTTCAATAGGAAAATAAAGTTCATGCCACAATTTGGGACAGTAATATTTCAGCTTTTGAAAATGAACTAACTCTTGGAAAAACATACTTGATCTCAAATGCATATGTAAGACATCTAAAAAGTGATTATAAACCGTATACTGGAGATGTACAATGGACTATTTCTGGAACAACTAGGATTGAGGAAATACAAGAAAACAACGATGCACTATTATTTTCAACATTCCACATCACTCCATTTAAAGACTTTGAAATATATATGGACACGGATACTGACATAGGTATCGTCATTATTTGTTTGACATTTTTTTCTTCCATTTTCTTATTCTTTTCATCACTGTTTCATACTAACATATAATTCTACTTTAGCTGTACTTGCAATTGTTATTGACATACGACCCAAGAGGCTCATACATACACGAGCTGGCGGACAAGTATATGTTCAAGACATTGTTCTTATGGACAAAAGGTTGATGCTTATTTTGTTATATTTTAAATGTAGCCTATTTATGCTATGATATGATTCATTTTTTAAAGTGTATGCCAGGTTTGAAAAAGTAGTTCTAACGATGTGGGATGCTTTCGTGGAGCGAGAATGCATTCTTATTGCAAACAATATAACTAAAAAATCAGTCCTTGTTGGAAATCATTTGAAAGTTTCATCTTTCAACGGTTTGTTTGCTGAAACTTTTCCTAAATATATATTTGGATATAGCAGCTTACTTAGTTCTTACAACTTGGTTCTTACAGTAAAAATTTAATGTTTACAGATAGTTGCATGTATATATAAAATAACCTAAAAAATCATTCATACTTTCCTTGATCTATGTAGGCCTATCTCTATCTACAAAGATCAATAGTTGCTTCTTCATTGACTATCCATTTGATGAAATTGTAGAGTTCAAGTCATGGTAATACCTATCTTCTATTACAGTTTACCGCTTGAAATCACTTCAGTATATGAATTAAACTCTCCTGAATTGTACCTTTCTTGATCCAGCATTGCACTTTAACATATATTTGAATAACTGTTAATATGCTTTTCTCAAACCTCTTGTAGCATTCCAGTTTACTTTGATCCATTAGAAAGATAAGCCGCATTCTACTAAACTTTTAACTTTTTTACTATCATTCACTGTACAACATATGCTCACCTGATTATGACTATATCTTTCAATACATATAGACTGCTGATTGTAAGTATTTAGATTTTCAAATTAAGCATTCCATAATTAGCCCACTTTTCACTCCATAATTCCTGAACATGTTGAATTTTTTTACTCATTTCTTTCAGAATTAAACTGCTTTCATTGGATGTTTTCAAGTACTGATATTCCAGTTTAAATTTAGCCTTCCATTCTAATAGAATTTAGCTTCTTCCATAATTTTTTTTTTCAAAGAACTAACTTTGTATTTAAACCAATTAAATGACATCGCATTGATGAAACCATATCTCGCACTTACACCATCAAAGTTATCACTTCCGTCTGAGGATAAGTACACTGATATTAGAGATATCCAAACTCTGTTAAATCTGGTAAATCATTTTAGGCTTCATTTGAATTAGTTTTTCTATAAATTTACAATCTATTTATTTAGTTTACATTATATATTTAGAACACTTGTACATTATTTAATTATTTAATCTGCACTGCTTCATTTACAACAAAAATATTTCTGGATAAAAGCAACAACAAATATTGAAATGAAAAAAAAACCTCTTTCTAGTACCTATCCTATAATAACTGCAACAGAGTTTCAAATGCTACTAAGGCCAGTGAGACATACTACTGCAGGTTCTGTAAGTGTCAAAGTTCGACAGTAATGCCAAGGTAAAAAAAAACGTCAATGTAAAATTTACACACCTGGCACATTAGTTTCATAGTGATAGAATATTTACAACTCGTTCATTATACTAATAGTGTTATCTCATAATTCTTTTAGGGCACGAGTAGATGTTCGACTATATGATTCAACTGGATCTCTTAGTGCATCAGCTATGGGCGAAACAGTTGAAAATATTCTGCAATGTCGTGCTGAAGTTTTAATGGACAAAACAGTATTTGTAAGCATCAATGACCTTTTTTTTAATCACTGAAAAATTTACTTTAATCACTACTCACAGATCTCTAACATCTCCAGGAAACTGCACCAAATCTTAATGAGATTGTTCGTGCAAAAATTGATAAAAACCCTGCATTCTAGGTCAAGGCAATATTGTTGGTACCAAATCTTACTGAATTCAGTGCTACCGTACAGAAACAGTCAAACTCAACAGACCATAAGTATGAAATCATCTTCATGCTCGACTCAACTGCAAAAGAACCAGCTATTGAAGACTCAAAAGAACCCGTTATTGAAGACTCAGACAACAGAAAAAATTCAAGTCCAGTAATTGAAATCAAGAATGCAGATTCAACATCACTTCTTCCAACCTCATCTCCTCATGTGTCTCCTCGTGTGAAGAGGTCACTTTTCCATAAATCTATTGACCCAACTCCTGCCAACAAAAAAGTTGACAAATGCACCAACAATGAGACAACCAGACATCCATCAAAAAAATGCAGTAGGCATTTCGTTGTTCTTTTGTTTGAAATTATCTTTTGTCCAATGAAGTGGTTAATTACATGGGATAATTTTGCACCAAAGAACCACTGGACAGTAGTAGTTTTTTTAAGGCTGTAGTAGATGTCAATTTGTAGCCTTTTTGTTGCTCTTGCACATGGACGAAGAGGCTATAATATTCTCAAAATCTCATATGTTTATCCATCACCAGCTTGCTTAAATGTGGAGGTTTCACTGAATGAAAATATTAGCATCTCGTCATTGTCTTTTGGTTTTTATCCATTGTTACTTATATATATTACTCTTCCTATAGTTTGTAATCAACCATGTTGTGCAGTTATTGAATTTACAATTCATTCTCATTGGTATTTCTGTTTATTAACTTGGTAATATATTATTTATTAATCAACCATGTTGTGCAGCCATTGAATTTACAATTCATTCTCATTGGTATCTCTGTTTATTAACTTAGTAATATATTATTTATGACCAAATAACCGCTTACAGCAAATATATTCATGAATATTTTCTCATGCTACATACATCTGCAACATGAATTAATATGGAGTCATTCAAGTGTGATCTCTTATCCTATTGATTGATATTGAAATGAAAGCTAATCCATAAATTTTATCCATTACATTACAGTACGTCATGTCAAAAAAATGCAGTTTAATCCTATCCTAACAATATAGGCAAAGCTGTTGAATTTTCTATTTGTTCCCATTTGTTTTTCACGCTATCTTCTAATTGATATTCACTTATAAATCACTTATAAATGATTTTGCCTTAAGTAAGAGAATACTATTTATTATAAGTTTTTTACAACTTCACTTATAACTAATGATTTTTTTGCACAATAAAACTTTTCTAAGGATTGTCTTTTTACTTATCTTCTTTTATCTTAAATTAAATTCTATTCAAAAAATGTGACAGTATACTTAAAAAAAATTTATTACAAAAATATTATTACAAAAATGTTATTACAGCATTATTCTTCATTCTCTCCAAACAAAGTTATCTCCTCCAAACAAAGCTATCTGCAAACCATCTTCTGTGCAAACCAGGAAAACGTCAAAGGTGCGTAACTACATCGTGCGAGAAGCACTGTGCAAATGCACGATGCTGGTCGCGAAGCACCATGCATCTTGCACGGTGCGAGATTGCAGCAAATCTGTACAGTGCGCGTCTGCACCGTGCACACACGGATCTCGCATGGTGTGAGATTGCCCGTATAGATCTCGTACAGTGCTAGATTTGCACGGTGCGCACACAGATCTCGCACGGTGCGAGATCCGTGAACGGTGCCTCTCGAGAGGCACCGTGCGTGCACGGATCTCGCAGATCTCACATCGTGCGAGATCCGTGAGAGCACGGTGCCTGAAGCCCTAGCAGTAGAAACTCTTTCTCTACAATCAACAGCCAAGAGATGAAATCCACCTGTATGCCAAAATGAAATGGCATACAAGAGATAAAACCCAAGAATCATTAAGAAACAGCAGCTAACAGCCAAGATTGAAGCCACATATCACAATCCAGTAAAACCATCTTTACTAATAAAGTCATATTTCACAAAACGTTTTTCACTCAAATTCTAGAAGCACAAATATATGGTTTGAATTTAACAATTTTCACCTTGTTGCCAAATTTCGAAACTATAAGTGCAGCCTGGAGCAAAATCACAAGTTCATTTTTTATTTACTCTAAGTACCTGTACATGCTTTACATAAACCAAGATAAAAGCTTCAAACAGTTAACATACTTGTTCAAATGTATCACTTTTGTGTCATATCAGATGGATTAAACTGTGTAGCAATTTTGCCAATTGTAAGAGTTCCTTTTGAAATCATATCTCTTATAAAATAATATTTAACATTTATATGCTTTGTTCTATCATGAAACATAGGATTTCTGCTAAGATTAATAGCACTTTGATTATTAGAAAAAAAATATAGCATCATCATCATCAACAAATCCAAGTTCAAATAATAAACTACTTGATCAAATTCCCTATTTTATTGCATCAGTAGCAGCAATACACTCTACTTCTGTGGAAGAATGCAACAACTTTTTGGAGTTGTGACTTCCAACTTACAACAGTTCCACATAAGCTATAAAACTATGATGAAGTTGATCTTCTATTATCCCTACCCCAGCAAAACCTGAATTTGAAAATCCCTTTAAAGTAACACAATCATTTTCCAATTTAAACATTAAATCTAAATTAGGTGTTCCTATAAGATATCTTAATAACCATTTCAAGGCATTCCATTGTTCTTATCTTAGATTACTTATGAATCTTCTTAATATGCTAATACTATGTGTAAGGTCAAGTCTTGGGCAAATCATCAAATACTTGACAAAAACTTGAAACCTTTGATATAACCATAATAAGTTGAAATTGAGAAACTTGAAACCAAAACTCTTAATAAAAAGACTGAAAAAGTGTAGACAGGAACACACATATACAGTGGGAGAAAATCAGAAAATCAAACAAATAAAAGAATCTGATATTGGTATTATTTATCTGTTCTGATGGCAAATATTGTGAGCATGGATAAAAATAAAAACACTGCTGCGTTAGGTTAATGCCCATATTAACATAAAACGTCTGATAGTTGTTAACGCATAGATTAGCATAAAACGTCTGCTATTTGTTATCTGTCTCTTTCACTTATACTAAATGCTTTGTGTCGCTTCTAAGAGTACAAATTAATATGTGCAAGCCGTAATTCCAAACATTAATTTCGTTTGAGTTATCATACTGGTGTTACATTTTTTAGCATCAACCCAACCTTGTGCAATAATTTTTCTAAGAATATTTATTTTCAATTAAGATTTACACAAGTTTACTTTGTCACTCTTGTTTGGATGTCATCTAATAATTGATAATTCCAACTTTTCCGCAGTTGACATTTATCAAATTTTTATGTTCAATAGGCACATGATAGTTGTAATTAATTATTTGTTCAGATGTCTTTGGAATATATACTCTCTCCAAACCAGTGGTGTTCTGCTACCATCACGCAGTATCCACATCATCAATTCATTAAAGATTTGCTGGAACTAATAACTACAGAATACCAAGCCTCTTTATTGAGTAGTAATTTCTATGGATTTCTTTATGGAATTATTTACAGAGGAGATGAACAACAGATTAATGGAAAATTAGTGCATGAATTCATAATGAGGTTTGTAAACAGTGGTAAGAAGAATGAAGTGTGGGTACAGTTAAATAATCAGTTTGCCCGATTTGGTATGCAAGAATTTTATTTTATTACCGGATTGCCTTGTCATAAATCCAACGTCAATCTTCAATTAAATAATGATAGGCTTAGAAATGAATATTTTGAGGGTATAAAAATGATTAGTATGAGAAGGCTTTTTGAAGTATTCCACCTCTGAGAAGATCCACATGATAAATTTAAACTAGGATTAGTTATGTTAGTGGAATGTGTGTTGAAACCAACAAGAGGGATTATTGATTACAAAAGTCTTAGCATGATTGAGAATATTGATGGTTTTCTTGCATATCCTTGGGGTCGGAAAGCTTATTTTGTGTTGTTATACTCATTGCAAGAACGGGTGCAAAGGATGCAACACAATCAACAAACTGATTGTAAATATACATTGCATGGATATCCACTTGCATTTCATGTATATTTTTTAGATTTTTTATAATTTCTTAAACTATTTATATAACATCTAATATTTGTATTTCTTAATATTGAAGATGGATTTACGAAGCATTTCCTGAAATTGGAGAAACTTTTGGACGACGTAGATATAAAACTTTACAAACTCCAAGAATGCATAAGTGGAAGCCAAACAAAAAATTATCAGAGAGTAATGTTAGACACTTCTTAGCCACCAAAGAGGTATGTCTTCTTTTATCAAACTACATGTATATTTAGCAATTCTATCATGTTTGTTTATCCTTTTTAACAAAAATCTTTTAAAAAATATTTCAGATACAGATACTCGCAGTGTTACAGCCAACAGAAGAAGAATTACAAACATCATGGTATACAAGTCTTTCACTGCCAGTTGACAACCAACATACCCATTAGATGCCATAGTCAATCGCCAATTACTTAACCCACCACATGTACCAGAGGAAATAGCTAAAGCGGATATTCCAGGTAAGCATACACCAAGGGAAATACCTCAGGCAGATATTCCAGGTGAGATTGGAGTTCAATCGACTTCTTCTTTTGGAAGCTCCAACTATGTAACTAGACAGCAGATGGATGAAATGTTCAGCATGTATAGGCAGCATACAGTATCAGATATGTCTACTTTGTATAATAACATGCTTGAAGAATAAAAAAAACAACAAGCTGACTATCTGGAGAAGCAAAGACTCCTATTTGAAGAAGATGAAAAAAAGAAGACATGAAGAGATGTCTTACCAAAGACAGCTATTTGAAGAACATGAACAAAAGAATCCGTGATTACTATCAGGAGATGCAAGACCAGCAAAGACTACTATCTGAAGAAAATGAAAAGAGGCGACAAGATTACTATCAATCTTCCATGCACTCCTATATAGATACCAGTAAAGACACAGTAAAATCTTATATGGAAGCCATTATTGCTTCGTTACAGCGAGATGTTGTCCATAAGAATCCAACCGAAAGTAACCAAGCTAACCTCTCAACATCTCACCATACTCAAACATCTCAACAACATGTTCGGACATTACAGCTTGATGTTATCCATAAGAATCCAATCCAAAGTGACCAAGCAGAACCCTCAACATCTCACCAGACATCTCAACAACATGTTAAAACATTACAACAAATTGAAGGACCAAAAAAATAAAAGACAGACGAAGAAAAAAAGATACAATCTGGTCGATATCCTTTAGAAGACTATAGTATGGAGAAGTACGTAATTATTAGAGATTGGATCGTCATGAATCCATCTGGGTAACATTTCTTCCCTTAATATTACAATTGTCATTTAATTTATCTAATGTTAAGTCTAATCCATATTCTATGTAGTTATTGGGACGATGAAAATGACAGTCTCTATGAAAGAACACAGTTAAAAGATACAATGGATGTAAATCAAGAGATGACTATAACAGTAAGTCATATTTAGTCATTATATTTAATCATCATAATCAGTTTCATACAATAGTGACGTATCTAATTCATGTCTATCATTTTGTTAGGCTATTAATTTAGAGTTAAGTCTTTTGAGACGGCGAATCCTTAATGGTTGCAGCCGTTATTCTAAAGAATATGTTATTATGGACTTTGAATTTGAAGATGAATGTCCTAGATATATGAACAGGGAAGTAGATCTACAGGAAAAACCAAAAGCCAAGGATCTCAAAACACTTCACTACCCAATCTTCTTACAAGATTATATATTTGGTAATTCGCCACGTTGTGGTCTTCAATGGACAAAGTGCAACTATCTACTAATTCCATGCAGCTATCCAAGAGTTGTTTGGTATCTCTTCTTAGTTGATTTGCGTGAATGAAAATTACAAATATATAATTGTAGCAACAACCTTCAAACAGTAGAAGAAGTCATCGCATATGTAAGACCAACATGGACTGTACTCCATAAACTATTGAAGCAACCTGATTTCTTAGTTAGACAAGATTTCAACAAGCATAAAAAGAAGCAAATGGAAATAGACATTATACTATACCAACCTTCCGCAAATAATGGGTAAGAATTTACTTCCATGTTATTATACTACTTAATTTCTTCCATAAAATTTAATTTCCTCCACCTTAAAAGTATTTTGTAATTTTACTTGTTTATGCTAATTTAGTTTAACGTTGACTATTTCAGGCCAAATTGTGCAATTTTTATCCTAAAATACATAGAATGCTTCATTCTAAACTATCCACTAGAAACAGTTCAATCGGATAGAATGACTATATATAGATGAAAAATTGCAGTGGATATTTGTTAGAATGAATATTTTCTCCATCCTAATAGGTTTGTCTGTATTATTCAGTCAAATCTTTTATATTTATTCTATGTTAACTTTTCATTTTTTTAAACTAAGAATTAAGTTTTATAAAAATGTTAAGCTGAAGTTACACCTCGGAGTTTATTACCATGATTAATTTACTCTACAAACTTTTGTTATGATTATTTGTCGTTGTAACTTCCTCTTCATCCATTTGTTTCATCCATTTGCTAGGTGATTATTACATTAACTACCTGCTGGTTTTGTGATAATATGTCTGTGTTGAAATACAAAGAGTAAATGTGTGTTGTTCTTCATTCAGTTATTATTGCTTTGAGTTGGTACTACTTTTGTGATGGTGTGTTTGACATACTTAACAAATATTTTTTTTTTTTATACTTTTGTGTAGGTGTTGTGTAGAAATTAGTGATTTAATTGGATATGTTTTTGTTGTGTAGTTTTTTTAGGTATTTGGCTAAAGATTTCTTACTGATAGATACTGCCATAAGCTCTTTCTTGTGTTAGTTTAATCTGATACATTTTTCTGACAGAGCAAAAGGAAAGTGACATAATAACAACACCATGGCGGTTGTCATCTCCTTTTTTTTATGTACTGTACATGTAGTATGCTTATTCCTTTTGTCGTAGTTTCCTGAGAAAAATTAGGTTGATCCATCTACCCATTTTTAACATAAATCTCCAGATGAGAGAACCACACTTACGATGATGTTATGGAAGCACCTTGGGTTGGTTCCATCTAAAATCCAGCTTACTCCTCACAATTGCTATTCTCAGCAACCAAATCCCAATCCCATCAAATATTAATCAGTTGTTGTTTATTAGACATGTTTTTTCACTACAACCAGGTAGCTCCAACATAATGTATTTTAATTAGGGCAGGGTGTTTTGATGTTGATGGAGGACAAACTTATTCTTTTCCTTCTAATAAATCTCTGATATTCTGCCAAAATTACAATATCTAAAACTCTCTAAGTTGCCTTTCATCGTGCCACAAAGGATGAGGTGGAAAACTACGGATGACATTGTTCTACTATTCTTGAAATCTTGTTAACCTGACTTGTATAAAATGTGAATCAACTTTAAGTATAACTTATTTTTTCTGCCTGTAGTTTTCAATATTAGATTGCCCGAACAAAGCACTGTTAGAGATGTACTTAATGAGATCAAAACAAAGGTTTGTTGGAGCAACAGACATCGCATATTTTTTTATTCATAAACTGATAGTTGTATTATCTTTCATTATTCCTAAAACTATTCGCTGCAGTTAGTATGCAAATTACGTTTTACAGTATAATTTTGTGAGAAAAAAATATAAAAAAAAATTGAAGTACCCACAATTTCTCATGTCTTCTGTAGGTAAAGTTGTCTCATCCAAATGTAGAACTTAGGTTGGTTGAAGTTTTCTATCACAAGATTGTCAAGGTGTTCTCCCCGCCCACTAAAATAGTGTTGGTGTGTTAAAAACTTACAAATAAATAGATGGAGTTAGTTGATTTCACAAAACAGACTGTTTGCAAGATTTAACACAACATTCACAGAAAAAAATAAAGAGAAAAAGCTGATGTATCACATGATATATCATTAAAGTTGATTAAAGTCTATTTTAATGTTTTATATAGAATATTTTTCATAAACTCCCATGTTTATACAGGAAATGGAAAGCCATGATCTGGACTCAGTTCTAATCAATGGTGACAACGAATTTTATAGTGTTCAAGATGGCAAGTAGTTTGAATATGTTGCTGCTTTTTGCTTATGTATATTGAAAAAATAATTTTATAATTCCTTGAATTATTCTATTTGCAAATATTTCTCAATTTGAATCCATATCAACTGATGTTTCATAATGTATAATCTATGTCTGATTTGAATTTTTTTTTATCTTTAATTGTTTTGATTGGTTAAATCCAAATTCCAGTAATTATTTGAAGTAATATTGATTGAAATACTAATCTTCTATTTGGTATGATAAAATAAGTAATATTGATTGAAATACTAATCTTCACGCTCTCCTTGAGATGTGTCTTTGCACTCGATGAGTATGAACTAAGTCTCCAATGGGATGTCCTTCCCACATGTTCCCATTCTCTGGGTCATCCACCAAAGCTTAAAACGGAATAAACACATGAAGCGTACACTCCTGTTACAGAAGTAGATCAGAAAACTACAACACATTCTTCCCACTTCTTCAAATTTTTACCAGATCTCATGATTAGATTAAGTTAATCAAAAAATTACTTCCAGCAAATCATTGAAAATAATGGAAAGTTTATACTTTATGAGCATTCCCATCTCAGGAAAGTACAAGATAGTTGAGAATAGTTTAGTGCTCACTACAAGACACCAACAGGGAAGACATGCAAACTTTTGCTATGTAAAGCTGTAGCACCCATGAATGCACCAGCAACAAGCCCCACACCTGATCTATAGTTGTATTTAACAAAAAAAATCAACTAAACATTCTTCAATGTAGCATCTATACTAATTTAGATACTGGTAGTGTTATCAGTAGTGTGCAAAAGAAAAATAAAGATAAAGACCAATAGAGAACGGCTCTTTAAATTAATTAATGAGGAAATCAAAAGGTTACAGCCAGAAATAAAATAGCTAAAAAAGGTTATAAAGCCAGATTCATGAAATGATCAGACGCGAACGCTAAAATTAGTAATTGAACTTCCCATGTAAACCAAGCATCAGATACATATTGGTCATGTTGATACATCAAGGCACTTCCCATGGCTGGAATAAAAAATTTCAGTGATCACATTGTGCACTTACAAGAGATAATATACATATTGTCATGTTGATACATCAAGGCACTTCCAATGGCTGTTGGCTCACCCTCAACAAAATGCACTGCTTATTCAGAATTCAAATACAAATTAATATTCATGCTTGATCCAACTGGAACATCTGCAACTCCAGAGATGGCGTCTCATAACAACGGAAAGGATAAAATCAATGTTAAGACGTTGCACCTTCCAACAAAATTTTGTTGCCTCAGTCTCCACCCCACTAAGCTATCTCTATATTCCAGAATCCTGATAAGCAGCCCAACACAATGAAGAAAATAGCAGAAATAATAGTGGGAGACAAAGACGCAGGTACTAGCTGCCTCAAAAAACTCCTGTGATGCAGTTTCAACCATGATGAATAAAGTCTTTTTTGGCTATAGCTAAGTAAAACACACCAGATGATCTAGCTTCCAATGGAACACTTACTGTGTTACACCACGGATTTAAAATTGAGAAGTTGTATTTTCTTTTGGACTCTAAATCCCATTCATGTATGCTTGATGCGTATGTTAACTGCTCAAGTAACTAAATGATTGACAGGAAAATACTCTTCGTGTAACAAGAACTCTGTTACTTTCTTTATTTCTACCAGCAGTTTTCTATTTCGCCTATCGTCCATTTACAAACATTTCAATTTGAAGTATGTTTTTCTTTTTAACATGAATTTCTTCTTCACTTACATGTCATTCATGATTTTATTTCCATGTAGTATACATATGCAGTCGCAACGCTAATATGCACAAGGAGAAAAACGCATGCACGTGCATCGCATGTGCCTTCACTAGTCTTAGAAAATTAGACACTTTTGAAGCACAATCAAAACATCCTTCAAGAGTGTCGCATGGAGAGCCTTTGGACTAATTATAAACAAAGGTGTTATCAAATATCACTGCGAAGGTGTTAATTAAACTACATTTTAATATAATGAACGTTCTAAATTTGGCTCATTTTTTGCAATTTTGTCCCCAACTTTTCTAATTACGTTCTGATTTTCAAATTTATATTAATTTTGTACATCTTGTTCGTAATAATGGTTTTTGTCCAAAAAAAAATCGTTAAGAAGTCACAAATAGATTTATTTGTATCTCATATTTTAGAATAAGCAAAATAAATAAAAGGTATGAAAGTTTGATAATTAGGACAAAAATGTCATTTTCTAAGGTTAAGGATAAGAATAGGACGAAAAAAACAAGTTAGAAGATACAATTGCAGATAGGGTAATTATATTGTCACTACAATTTTTATTTTTTACACACAATTTTCTAAAGATGTAATGCGTGACGATACGTGAAAGCCAAGTTATGGATTAGGCGAGCTTAGATGAGGCATTTGCATAAAATTATTTAATAATTAAAAATAATACCTACCAAACATTTAAAATAGATTTATAGGAATTTTATACATTTTTTCAAAGTTTCCAATAAAATGATAAATTTCAAATGTAAATACTAAATAGTAAATAGATAAGAATTTTTGGGAATTTTTTTTTTTTGTTCAATATTTCAAGCAGCTGTTTTAAATCTACAGCAGACAAAGTGAAAAAAAAATCAATATTTAAATTTTAACTTTAAAAAAAAGATAATAATGTGCGCCTAATCGCGTTTAGGCACGCATTAGCAGTCAACGATTGCCGTTGACCGCTAAATAAGGCGTCAAGCCGCTTAACTTGACGTTTTCGCCACGTATCGCGTTTAGGTGACGTATTGACGCCGTCTAGGTGCGCCTTTTAGAACAATGTTTACACCACATTTTAATTGTTGTTAAGTTCTTCAATCTTTACTCACTGTAACAATTATTTTCTTAATTTTTTTTCATTGAATTCTCATCTTCAACCTTCCATTAATTAGTATATATCGTTTTTTTTATGATGTTTTATATTTTAAAAAAATAAAATTTATACTTTGAAATGAGGAAAAAATATTTTTTAACATTTTTATTTATTATTTTTTAAAAATATGATGTAAAAATAAGCTATTTTTCGCTATTTCAATGAATTTTTTAACGTAGATTTTTTATCAAATATAAAATGCGTTAATTAATAGAAAGATTGAGATAAGAATGAAATGAAAAATGGTTAGCTACAATTAAAATGTGGGGGGGGGGGGCAACTTGCAAATAAGGAGCTAAAACGGTAAAACCATGAAATGAAATTGAAGTAAAACGTCAGAAAAAAACCTTTACTATCATCTGAAATTTACATATTCTTCCCGGTCAGATCCGCGACGCATAAACCCTATTATAGTTAGAGGTTCAAATCATATGCCAAATTCCCAAATTGATTTGTATTATGATTTATAATTTTTTTCTCTTAGAGTCTAAGCTTTTTAGTCAAAAGCTGAATTAAGCAAATAAACCCAAATGTCTGCTGGAAAAATGAGTTCTTTAGCTTCGTTTTGATAGAAATAATCGAATTAATAGCTTATAAAATTCAGAAGTTTTTGTGCAATGGATAAACATGGATTTATTGCCACTATTTTCATTTTATTAATTGTTTCAAGCACTAGCAATGCATCTTTAATAATTAATCTCCGGAGATTAATCACCGGCGGTACAAACGACACTTCTACAAATTTACAGGTAAAAGTCTCTTTGCGTCTCTCTCTGTGATTATCTTTATGTGTATAAGTTCTTATTTTGAGAAAATTAAATAATTGATTGGGAATGAATTGGATCTAGGTTCCGCCCGTTGGAAGTCCTGTCAGTGGTCCTGTAAATGCCGGGAAGTCTGATAAAGGTAAGCACGAGGAATCGGAGGTTAGTAGTAAGAACAATAACTCGTCAACTGCTGATTCGAAGGGCTCCAAGAAAAATGACAATGATATTGATAATAATAAAAACAACACGGGTACCACAAACCAAGTAGATGATGCAAAGAAGGGTGAGTTGGACGATAAAGGGAAGGGGAAGGTGGACAATACCACGAAAACACAGTTAAGTGGTAATGACAGTTGTGAGAGATCAACGAGGAACTGCAGAGGCAAGGGGATGATTGCCTGCATTATAACCTCCAAAAATGGTAAACCTTGTTTTCAATTCAGATTATAGTTATTCGCTCAATTGAATTACAAGCCAGTACTTTGACTTAATGCTTTAATTAGAACCTTGAAAGAACTACATTGCGGTTCCTATTATTTTAAATTGATTAGCATGAATATTAATATTTGGTGCCTGGAATATGATTGGAACGATTATAACTTGAAATATAAAACTATATTGTACTAAAGGATTTCAAATGATGCAATTCTTTTGGTGATACTGTTACCTCTTGAAAAGGGTAGCTTGAGGCTTGCAATTGCATTACACTGGGTGCTATATCTTACAAAATCGTACATAGATTTTAATCAATAATATGGATTCATAGCTTAAGATAAGCTATAATATAGATCTGTACACTTTCAAGGACATGAGAGTGTCAGAATTTATGCTAACTACATTTGTGGATAGGTCCTACGAAAAATTCAGAACTAATCTCAAGCATAGGCTCAGTTGGCCTTGTAGAATACTTTCCTCATTATACACATACAAACATGAGCCGTTGATGCTTTCTCTTATCATTGATGTGTACTTGGATCAAACATTTTGTATATTATTGTCATCTGTCATATTCATCAATTTCCATGTGAGGGTTTCAGTTTCTATTTTAATACTGAGGTATTATATTGTGTTCTAGAGTACTACCTTAGTTCTTAGCTCTGAATCCCTGATCCGACGATGTAATAAATCTTGGATTTGTTTCTGTTATGGCTTATTTACATCTACATGCAATATATCAGAAGTCAACTGAAGCTTTTAAGAAATTATTGCACAGCTGCTTATTGAAATGTGTTCAATTTTCTCTCTAAATATTTTAGTTGCTGGAGAAATATGCAATTAAATTATGTGCTGCTTGTGATGTGCAAGCTCTACCACCCTTTCTTGACTATAAGTGTGCTTAGAACTTCTGAAAAAAGTTTGCTAGGAGATAACACAACATTAATTTCACCATTGAGTTTTATATTACTCCTTTGCTTTTCTGATCAGGAAATGCCACCTTTCCATGGAATATTATTAAATTTTTTGGTCAACGTAAAGGACGGGATTGTTTGAATGAAAATAAGGCTATAGTTATTGGTATCTCAAAGCATGTGTAATTTCAGAGTTTTATGTGAGCTTACTTTGTTGACTACACAGATTACTGCTATTAGACAAAATATCTCACGTTTAAGAGCACAGAGTACTCTTCTTAACCTCTCCTTTCCTTCTTGCTATGTTACCTAACAAAGGAATGGGAGGTTCTTCCTCTCAATTCCCTGAAAAGGAAAAAAATGGAAATGGTACTTTATTTTCCTCCCACTTCTATAAGTATGATGTAAAGAGTTGAATTTAAGGGGAAACAGTGTACATATGGGGTTAATTACTCTACTCAAATTGATATTTGTTGTCAGTAGAAGAAATAAATCCTTGATTTGTTTTGGCAGGGTCCAAAGAACTGTTCATTTTGGTGCAAAATGAAGGGGAAAGCAATTTGAAACTTAACGTCAATTTTCCTAATTCTATGGAAAGTGGATTGCCAGCTTTTGAAGTTCCTAAACACCAAACTAAAAAGGTGTGGCTAAATATATTTGCTGTTGTGCAACTTCTTTTATGGATCATACATCCCCCAATATCACGTGGTGTGGGAAATCTATTTTGAACATTCGTAAAAGCGTACTCGTTGCCTTCACCCATAATTCAGGAACTGCAGTTCTAATTATTTCTCCTCCAGTGTGGAACTATAAACTGAAAATTGCTCCTTATAAGAAATTCCATTGTCTTGCAAAAAATATTTGCATTTATAGACTAGCTACACTTTATGGTCTCAATGTTGGTTCATTAAAATACAAGATGTCTATATATTGAATATTAATAGAAACGAGGATATACACATATGGGGAGGTTATTAATTGATTAGATTTTGAGAAGGGCAACAAATCAAGAATAAATTAAATGAAAGACTACTTTAAAATTGACGAATGTGTTTGCATTGACCTAAAGAAACTCTTGGTCATGTGATTATGCAATCACTGTGGTAAAGAAGAGAGAAGAGAGATGTAGACCCAAATCAACATGGCATGAGAGCTTAGAAATGAATTGAATGGAAAAAATAGAAAATTTAGAATGGAAGAGAACTCACAATTTTTGCAATATATCGTGGTCAAGGGTGAACTATTGGAAGGACAAAACTGCTTTCTTTCTTTTGTTGTTTATGTTAATCTGTTGCTAGATCTTGGCACACCCACTGTCTAAGTGAAATTTTTCTTGAAGCAAAGGCGTTAATTGGAATATTGTTGCTAGCAGTTATAAACTAGAGGTTTGCACAGAAATTGGAGAAAAATTAGAAACTCAAGAAATTCTGGGTCAATGTGTCTACATGAAATAAAGAGATGTCATATTGGCTTTGCTGGTCATTGAAGTTCACGTGTTATTGAGCTATTTGGTTTATTAAAGCAATAAAAAAATGCCTTCCTGGCTACTGGAACAACAAAGCCAGTAAGGAATGCATTAAATATTAGCACCTAGCACTAAAATTGCATGCAAACTAGCTAACAGAGCTGAAGTTTTGGTCATTGCTGATTGACCTTCCTTACGAGGTTTCTAACACCTAGGTTTTATATGTACATCCAGAAAATTGTTGAACCATATTATTTGTTTACTTCCGGAATTTTAAATTAGTTCCCCATTAATTTTGGTGGTTTAAGAGTTTAAGATGTTTAAAAAAAAATTCATGGAAATTTGCCTCTGCGGCTATTATGTGGTTCATTTGGATTGAGAAGAGTGCTTATTTTCTAATGAACATAACTTGACCAACTGTTTGCATTTGGGATAAAGTGGTTTTGCTGTATTGATTTTTGAACCAGTGCCGAAGACACAATGGCAATATTTTGATAGACGTTCCATTGGGTTGACCACAACTCTATAGCTATTTCAGTTTCTCATTGGCTGTTTCTTGTTCTCTTCACGTATTCGAGGCAATTTTATAGTCATATACGTTCCTTGTTTCCATCATTAATATATATTTTTCATAATAATAATGCCAATTATCAGCAGTGCTGATTATCATCACTCAATATGACAGTAGGGTCACCTTCACATTTTCCTCATGGGCAATGTGGCAGTGGCCCCACTGCCACCTTGGGTCATGATCATCAGCACTGCTGATGAACATCATTACTCTTTTTATAAATATATGTACTCCTAGAAAAATGAGGAATTGAGGAGAAAAAACATCACTTGTGAGTTTTTCCATTTGATTCTATAAAATCTTTTCAATCGGTGAATTATTTTGTTGAAATGTTCATTTGAACTGTTATTTTAACAATCTTTGCCCTCAAATGACTCGTATTTGAATTATTTGATGTTGCCAGATGACATTAGATCATAATATGAGTTCTATGCTGTGTTTCCTACTTTTCAATTCACCACTTCCTCTTTGTCTGTTTGCTCGTAGATTGATATCTCTTCAACCTGGGGCAAAAGCAGCAAAATAATATTAAGTTCTGGAAACGGGAATTGTGTGCTTGACATGGATAGTTCTGTTTCTGTAGAGAACTTTCTCCGGCAGTTTTCTTTCTATTCTAGACAAGTGACCCCTATCTATGTTGCATACTTCTTCTTTCTATTGGCTTTGCTTTGTGGAGGGACATGGGCTTGCTGCACGTTAAAGAAGAGGAGCAGGCATGACGGAATCCCATATCAGGAACTTGAAATGGGCTTGCCAGAATCCACTTCAGCTGTCAACGGTGGGACAGCAGAAGGTTGGGATCGGGATTGGGATGATGGTGATTGGGATGACAACAGTGCAGTAAAATCACCTGGGGCACAATATTAGGAGTATCTCTGCAAATGGCCTCACTTCAAGGTCTTCTAAGAAAGATGGGTGGGATAATGACTTGGATGATTAGTAGCGTGTTTGAGAAATGGAAATCGGTAGAAAATCTCCGATAGATAGACACATCAAGTACGGGCTAAAGAACAAGAAAATGAGAAAAAGCCCTTCGTATTTACTATTTTTTCATTTTTTTCTCCCACAGAAAATGTGAAACTTTGTTTCTTGCATAGAATCTTTTGCATATGATGATGTGTACTGAAAAAAAACTAATTAAGAGTCCAGAAAGCTTTCACTTGTCGATGATATGGCTCTGCGATTGTTGCCATAATTTTTTATATACCAAGGATTGCAGTTGTACAAATTCTGTTAAATTCTTAAGGAATTGCCAACATTGCTTTCACATATGATGTGATTTCTGTTTTTCGAATCTTGTTATTATGAAATTTTATCAAATATATTGGCATTATACTAATCATATATTAGTCTTTATCCCTTTTATTCATTACTGTTAATTAGTTTCTCGTTGTTTTCTTCCTCATTGTCTGGATTTCAATTGAATGAAAATAGATTTATTTTTTCTTGAATAAGAAACTATGAGTACTTCTGTTTATAGAATGTTACCAGACTGGCTCCATATCTGCTCCATTGCTAGCATTATATGTGAATTACAACCAAAATTGGTGTTAAAAGATATTGTACAAAATGATAGAGATTAATTTTTTCAATTGTTCAATCTGTTATGTGAAGCGTATCGAACATGTCATGTTGTAATCTTTTACAACTACAATAATCGTCTCTGCGTCAGTGGGTTGACAAAATTTTAACTTAATTATGATAAGGGCTAAGCAATGTGTCAAATTAAACCACCACAAATTTGTATATTTAGAAGGCGCCAATTTTAGTTGTGAGACATTAGATGATGAATCATGCTATAGGTACAGAAAAATTATACAGAATGGGTACAGAAATTTGAAATGGAGGGAGTATATTCAAAATGGGTGGATAGAAAATTACACACAGATGGACATGATTAACCCATTTCAAATTCCTGTCAAAAATCTGTATAATTTTCCTGTACGTAAGTAATTATTCTTAGAGGATAGGTTAAATGAGCCATCCACCTATCATTTAATACAACATTAGCGTCACCTAGATTGGAGTTGCAACTCCAATGAGGACTAAATAGTATTACTATTTTCCTCCATTTACGTTGCGTTTTCCAAACAATGTATTAACCACGACCTTAAATGCCATTAATACTAAAAATGGTACTGTCATATTGTATTTTATATGAAAATAAGTTGGATTCTGGTCTCTGTTTGTTAAGGAATTATTTTAATTAAGTTATTATCTGAGGTGACAAAAGAGAATCAGGTAAAAACCAGAAAATGGCAGTGGAAGAGGTTGGTGGAGGAGACATTTATCAGCTTTTAAACTAATTATAATTATTATAAGTTAGTGTTGGAAAATTTCAATCGAAGGAGGAGAGAAAACAATCTTCAAGTAAGGCCCAAACACGTGATCGTTGTCCTCAAATAATATTTGCCTCTTTTCCGGTAAATTGAGATGCTAAAAGGTTTTCCGACAAATGATTTGAAGGATTAATCAAGCCTTGTTGTGAAAATACTAAAACACGAGTATTTTCACCCAAAAACTCAAGAACACAAAAGAAGATTATGAATATGAGTAGAAAATAAGATATGAATTTGATTGTAGAGAATATAAGTATAAAACAATATTTTTCAATTAATTTCAATATGAACATGACTCCTCTATTTATAGGTCTCAGTATTGTACACGAATTGGTGCCAAAAATATGTTGAAAGGGCACCAAATTCAAGTTACAAACGGTAGAAAACCGTCTCCAACGGCAACCTAGAAATGCACTATGCGACCGCATAGTACAAAATCATGCGGCTGCATAGTTATACTAGGACATAAATTTAAGTTTCTGTCCATTCTATGCGTCCGCATAGGATTTGTTTTATGCAGCCGCATAGAACAAATCCGACCTATATTGTTGGTTTTGAACAATAATTTCATTTCTCAACAATCCCCCACTTGTTCAAAATTAACAAGTCTCACATTTAATCGTAAACGATACTCATGCCTAAGGATTAGATGTCTTTCGATTTGAATCCAACCATAGTGTAATTCTAACAAGGTAAGGTCGGAATCAAAGGTAGCGTGAAGCTTTGAACCAGTTATTCCATGTGACAAAACCGGTAAGAACACACACAAGTACCACGTGTTCTCAAGTTCCTCAAACTCGCTTAGCGCTTTTATGGCCTTGTGCTCATCCTTTTCGGCAAACTTTTAGGAGAGTAACTCTAGCTTTCTATTGAGGCGGCACCACCTCGAAGTTCGTCTAGGTGAAATTCTTCCAGCATCTTTGTTACTTTTAAAGATGTTTGTGCTCTTAGCACTGAACTTCATTAAGAGCTTGAAGCTCAACCCTCACTTCAGTAACAACCAGCATTATTTAACTAGGATAGGGTTATCGCGGATTTGAATAATGCTGAAACTATCCACATATCAAATGACTTGTTGTTACCCTTTGAACCCGTGAATTACCTTTTGAGTAATGACAGGTAGGATTGCTATCATTGGTGAATATTTCTATTTTAAGAGTTTCAACCACATCTTACTCGATGTAGATGTTACTAAATCTCGATTTAGAGGTTTAGTTAGAGGATCCGCTAGATTCTCGATAGACTTAACATAATTTAGGGAAATTATTCCATCTTTGATTAATTTCCTTATGTAGTCATGTCTTAGACTCATATGTCTAGACTTTCCGTTGTATACCTTGTTGTATGATTTTGCTAATGTGGCTTGACTATCACACATGATAGATATTGAAGATGTATTCTTCGGTCCCAAAGGTATCTCATAAAGGAGATCCTTAAGCCACTCAACTTCTTTCCCGGTATCCGATAATGCTACGAATTCGGATTCCATGGTCGAGTGTGTTATACATGTCTGTTTCTTTGATTTCCAAGAAACAGCTCCTCCTCCAAGAGTGAACACCCAACCGGAAGTGGATTTATTCTCACCCGTGCTAGATATCCAACTAGCATCGATAAATCCTTCCAAGACAGTCGGGAATTTAGTATATTGTAGGCTTAAGCCCTTGGTCTTCTTTAAATACCCAAGAACCCTTCCAATGGCCTTCTAATGTTCATTGCCTGGATTACTAGTAAACCTACTTAGTTTACTAATTGCGAATGCTACGTCTGGTCTTGTGCATTGAACTGCATACATAAGACTTCCAATAACACTTGCGTATTCCAATTGAGCAATTGGCCTTCCATCATTCTTTACAAGTTTTAAACTTGGATCAATTGAGGTACTTGCTTCCTTTATGTTCAAATGGTTTAACTTATTTATCACATTCTCAATATAATGTGATTGACTTAGGTGGTAACCCCCACTAGTCTTCGTGACTTTGATACCCAAAATGGTATCCACTTGTCCAAGATCCTTCATCTTAAATGTGGAAGATAGAAACCTCTTTGTTTCTTTTATTCCATCCATGTGATTACTCATAATCAACATGTCATCAACATATAAGCATATAAATATCACATAATCATCACATACTTTTGAATATAAATATTTATCTACACTATTATGTTTAAAATCAAACGAAATTATAGTTAAGTCAAATTTCTCATGCCACTTTTTAGGTGCCTGTTTTAAACCATATAACGATTTTACTAACTTGCATACTTTATGTTCATTTCCGGGTAGAGCAAAACCTTCAGGTTGCTCCATATAAACCTCCTCATCGAGATCCCCATTCAAGAATGTCGTCTTGACATCCATTTGGTGAACATGCAAGTCATGTATCGAAACTAGTGCAAATAATATCCTTATCGATGTTATTCTAGCTACCGGTGCATATGTATCAAAATAATCTATTCCTTCTCTTTGTCGATATCTTTTAGCTACTAATCTAGTTTTAAAGGTATTTAGAAAACCATCAACATTGTATTTTCTCTTGAATACCCATTTATATCCAATAGGTTTGGATCCGGATGGTAAATTGACAAGTTCCCAAGTATTATTTGACATTATTGAATCAATTTCATCTTTGATTTCATATTTTTAAAACATGCTATCACGAGAAGTCATAGCTTCTCTATAAGTTTTAGGATTGATTTCCACATGTAGAACAAATGGAATTGTTCTTACGACATTCAATTCATTTCCTTCTACTAAGTAAAAGGAAATGCGTTGAGAATCAATTTCATCCGATCCTAAAGACTTCTCAATTCGAGTTCTTTTGCTTCTTCGTGGATCACTTGACTCATCAACACCTTTAAAATATGTTTCATCTTGTGTTCCACTTGAGCTAGGGATATCTAAGAGATTTTCCCTCAATTCATTATCCGAAAATAACGAATCCTCAAAAAACTCTACATCACTAGATTCAATAATCACATTGGTCTCCAAGTTTAATAATATATATGATTTGATATTGCTAGCATATCCAACAAAGGCACACTTAATGCCTCTTGCACCCAACTTGGTCCTATTAGGGTTTGTGTTCTTACAATAAGCAAGACACCCCCACACTTTGAAGTATCCAATGTTAGGTTTTCTTCCTTTCCAAGATTCATAAGGAGAAATCTTAATTTGTTTAGAAGGAATTCTATTCAATATCCTACATGCACTTAACAAGGCTTCACCCCACAAATTAAATGGCAACTTAGCATAGGTAAGTATGGCATTTATCATTTCAACTAAAGTTCTATTTTTTCTTTCAGCTAAACCATTTTGTTCCGGTGTTCTAGATGCCGAACATTGATGAATTATGCCATGTTGTTCACAAAATATGTTGAAATCACTAAAAAATATTCTCCACCTCTATCACTTCTTAAGGTTTTTATTTTCTTAATGAAGTGATTTTCAACCTCATTTTTATACACTTTAAATATATCAAAAACTTCACTTTTATGTTTCATTAAATAAATATAGGTGTATCTAGTACAATCATCAATAAAGGTAATAAAATATCTATTTTCACCTCTAGTTAACATGCCATTTAATTCACAAATATCTGTATAAATTAATTCTAAGATACTGGATGTTCTTTTTACACTTTGATAAGGCTTTTTAACCATTTTTGCTTCTACACAAGTTTTGTATTTAAAAACATCATTTTCATCATATAAAATTAAGTCACATTTCATCATACGTTTCATAGTACTTTTTCCAATATGTCCTAATCTAGCATGCCAAAATGAAAATAAATCAACAACATAAGCAAAGTTATTTTTATTCTCATTCAAATTGTCAACAGTACATAATTTGACCATTCCTTCACTAGAATAGCCTTTTCCAACAAATTTTCCATTTAGGGATAATACAAGCTTTCCGGATTCAAATACACTTTTGATACCCGATTTTCCTAAGAGATTTCCACTAACCAAATTTCTAGTCATGTCGGGAACATGTAGTACATTGGTTAAGGTAATGGCCTTGCCGGAAGTGAAGATGGTGTCCACACTTCCCTTTCCAATCACTTTAGATCGAACCTCATTACCCATTTGAATCTCTTGGTCTCCATCAACTTCATGATAAGTCTTGAAAGAAGATTTGTCATATGATACATTTATTGTAGCACAAGTATCATACTACCATCCGGGAACTTTTCCCTTGATTGCCACAAATGGTGGCCACAATTATATCCTCTTTGATGGAGTTCACTTTGCCCTTGAAATTGTTTTGTTTTCGATGTCTACAATCCTTTGCATAGTGACCAGATTTGCCACACACAAAGCAACCTCCTTTTGTCTTCTTCTTCAACTTGTTGAAGTTCGTTGAAGGCTTCCTTTTGTTGGATTTTGTTGACGGTTCAGTTTTCTCAATTGCATTTGCTTTGGAAGTGCCTTCATAAGGGTTTTCACTCTTATCACGTATTCTTGACTCTTCCTAAATGCGCAAATATTTTTGCAATTGTCCCAAGGAGTGGTCCTCGGAACTATGCATGATTTTCTTCCGGTATCCTTTCCAAGTACCGGGGAGTTTTGCAATAATTGCCCCCACTTGAAAGGTCTCAGGGATTTCAATCTTCACCGCCTTCAATTTGTTGACTAGTACTTGCAATTCATGAATTTGGGAAAGCAAGGGAATATTTTCAAGAAATTTAAAATCAAAGTACTTAGAAATTAAAAATTTCTTGATACCTTCTTCCTCCGCTTTGTACTTACTTTCCAATGCATCCCATATTTCTTTTGGTGATGTCGTGTTGGTGTATAGATCATACAATCGATCCGACAAAGAGTTGAGAATATGACCACGGCATATCAATTCATCCTCTTTACGCTTCTTCCTATTCACCCTTGATTCATCGGTGTTTTTGTCGGATGGTTCGGGTAGATCTTCCAAGTTCGGATCAAGCACATAGAAAATCTTTAGCGCCGTAAGAAGGAATTTCAACTTATCTTGCCATCTTGTGAAGTTCGTTCCATCGAAGCGATCCAAACGAACTAAGTCTTTATTCATCAACTTTATAGTAGCCATTGTTGTTTCACTCTCCATTGCAGTAAAATATTGTTTGAGATTGTTGGAAAACTTCAATCGAAGGATGAGAGAAAACAATCTTCAAGTAAGGCCCAAACACGTGATCGTTGTCCTCAAACAATATTTGCCCCTTCTTCGGTAAATTGAGATACTAAAAGGTTTTCCGGCAAATGATTTGAAGGATTAATCAAGTTTGTTGTGAAAATACTAAAGCACAAGTATTTTCACTCAAAGACTCAAGAACATAAAAGAAGATTATAATTGTGAGTAGAAAATAAGATATGAATTTGATTGTAGAGAACATAAGTACAAAACAATGTTTTTCAATTAATTTCAATATGAACATGGCTCCTCTATTTATAGGTCTCACTATTGTACACGAATTGGTGCCAAAAATATGTTGAAATGACACCAAATTCAAGTTACAAACGGTAGGAAACCGTCTCCAACGATAACCTAGAAATGCACTATGCGACCGCATAGTACAAAATCATGCGACCGTATAGTTATACTCGGACAGAAATTTAAATTTCTGTCCATTCTATGCGGCTGCATAGGATTTGTTCTATGCGGCCGCATAGAACAAATCCGACCTATATTGTTGATTTTGAACAACCATTCCATTTCTCAACAGTTAGAACTGGCTTTTTCTTTATTGACTGAATTTTTTGTTGTAAACAAAACAATGCACTGAATCTTCATTTTATTATTCAAAATGCTGGCTTAAAAAATGTGATTTTTTTGGATTTGAACATTTTCTATCTATTAAAATCACTCTTATCGGAACATTTATCATTACCTTTCTTGAACTTGCTCTTTCTAATAAAATATATCGATCCTATTGAACTTCCATAAATGTTTTTCAACTGTTATTGAACTTTAAAATTTTTTGAGTTCTCACTAAACTTATCAAAATGTTATCCTATATATCGATCGTTCCATCTCTCGCTCTTTCAAAGGATAATGGACTTGAAGAACTTACCAAAATTTTATCATATTCGTAATTTCTTCGATCATATCTCAAGCCCGTTAATTTTTAGAACAAGAGATGCAATGATGTATATAATAACATTTTGATAAATTTAGTGACAACTAAAAAAAAAAACCTTTGAAAATTCAATAGTAACCAGAAAAAATTTAGAAAAATGCATTGATAATGAGAAAAAAATTTTAAAATTAAAAAATAGATGAAAAACATTTTAAAAAGTTTAGTAGTAATCGAAATATTAAAGCCTAATGCATACATATATATTTGGGATAATTGCAACCGAGATTCCAAACCTTTTAAGAATGTGCAAATTTTAACCGAAAAATTAGATCATAGCTAGGGAGGTCCCAAAACCTTCAACATTGTGCGGCAAAACTATCTCGTCTAAAAATTTATTAATTGACAGAAAAAATCAGTAATATTTGACCATAATTTGACCGATTTTAAAAGGACAAAATGATATTTTAACCTTTAATTAATAAACAAATGGCAATTTGTATCAGAGGTCCCCAAATCTTTAAAAAAATATGTAATGAAGGTCTCAAACATATTTAATAAATATGCGCTGGAAGGACCACTACTTGTTTCTTCTTCACTTTGTCACCGTGTATACATTGTTGGAATAATTAAATTTCTGATTCAATGTATCCTTAAACATAGTTTATTTGAATTCAAAGATAATCGCTAGCAGAAGGTAAATTACCAGAACAAAATTATTTTAAGGAATGTAGGACGTAGACCCAAAATTTAGAAGTTCTGTTACACGAAAATAATTAACCAATTGATAGTCTAATTATTATGCAAGTCAATTTGTTGTAATCAATAGTTAATTGAACCTATATGAATATTCTTAATAGTTGAGGAACCGAAGTAAAAAAATAAGTATAAATCCCATATTTATATTTCGATTATGCTACACGTACATAACAATTTAATAATAAATTATTAACAGATGATGATGTGACAAGATTTAATGGAATCAAAATCTCTTCATCAAATAAATTTACAAGCAAATGCAAATTTTTTTTTATTTTTTAACCGCAAATTCTCCTAAAAACCATTATTACAAAACCCATTTTTCTCAAAAATTGCGCTCAAACAGAGACTAAATCGATCGAAATAGATGATTATTAAATGAGCAAGAATAGCCTATCAATATTAGGTTCAACTCAAAGCTCATAATAAATGACAATTTATAAGTTAATTTGAATAAATCAAAATTCGAGTTAGAGTCAATTAAATTAAACTACTAAATAATATTAATTTTCAAATTTGATCAAATTAGCTTATCAATATTGAGTAGCTTGTATTCAATCATATATATTAGGTTGGAAAAAAAAAATTAAGATAAATTGTACCTAAGATATTGTAGTTCAAAAGAATTCGCATTCAATTTAAAATCAAAGAATATATTCCATCCATCAGCAGTGGACAGACAACAAAAAGTCAATCAATCATAGCATAATGAGGGATGGGGTAAGCACCTTTCAATCGTATATACTCTTTGTCTGAGCTACATTCTTTTTATAAAAATAGTATATTAATAAAAAATATGTAATTAAAAAATAAATTTTTTTAATTCACATGTAATTTATTTTATTAAAAAATATGTAATTAAAATAATGTCAAAATACAATTTAAAAATATATTTTTTTAAAAGAATGTGGCTCAAACATGGACATAATAGTGCCAATAGACAAAATTGGGCCGACTCGACCCTATAGCATACGAGCCAAGCTCATGAGCTTTATTTTATTTTTTATTTTTTTAAGTTACCAAACAATGTTTGATCACTTTTTTTATGAGTTCACGAGCCGCTCGCGATCTCGATGAGCCTTCAGCTCAGCTCGAGCTCATCCCGTCACAAGCCCAAAACGTCCATGGCCCGAAGTTCGACGAACTGATGAGCTACTAAGTCATTTTGCTACCTCTACGTACATATTATATTTCATATATTAATGATGCCAAAATATTTACAAGAAATCAATCATGTGATCTGATGATGTGCTTATCACTTTCGGTATACGATCTGCTGGTCACTTTCAGTCCGTAGGTCCTATGAATGGTAAGATAAGGTTGCTTTCATTAGAGAGAAGCGATCTGACCATAAAATAATAGTTTTATTTGTGATAATGCTAATTGAATTAGGATAAACATAATATAATTTATATTGTGTACAATTGAGTTTTCTTTAAACTGTAACGGCGGAAAAAAAATAAAAATAAAATAAAGATGATGGAAAGTATTTTAACTCTTTACTATTTCATTTTGATTTTGATTCTTTTACTGATTCTATCTTAATTCGAATTTATTCAAAATATCTTTTTCTCGAGCCTAATGATATTGTGCAAAATGATATTTATATGTGAATTATAATCAAAATAGGTGTTAGAAAATATCGTATAGAATGATAGAGATATATTTTTCTATTGTTCGATTCGTCATGTGCAATTGTATCAAATATATCATGTTGTGATATTTTACAACTAAAATAATCTTTCCCTGGATTGACAAAATTTTAACTTTATTATGATCGAATGGTTTAAGGGCTAAGCGATGTGTTAAATTAAACGACACAAATATGAATACTTAGAAGCGATCAATTTTAGTTGTGAGACAGTAAACTGAAAAGTTTTTTTCCCCCTCCGTTTACGTTGCGTTCTCCAAACAATGCATCAACCACAACCTTAAAGACCATTAATATTTAAATTTATGGTCATGGCCATGTGGGTTTTGGTAGAATTATTTTGAATTCCAAGATTAATTAAGTCAAAATAGTACTGTCATATTATATTTTAAATGAAAATAGGTTGGTTTTTGGTTAAAATTTCAAAGAATATCCCCCCGTTTGGCCCTACTATTCAGAATATACCCTTTCCATTTTAATGAGGTTTTAGGGAAAAACAAATTTTTGAATAGTAAATTTTTGAAGAATGTATTGTTAAAAAAGAAGGAATTTTTTTGAATTTAAATATAATATAATATTATTTTATTAAATAATATTTGATTGAAAGGATAAAGGATAAAAAAAATTAAAATTTTAATAGAACCCAAACAAGAGCTATATTAGATGGAGTGAGGGATGAGATGAGCCCCCACAAACACTAGCACTTTTAGCTGTACAAAATGAACTTTTATATTATAAAGCTTTTGTTCGGTGGGGGATATTAAAATCAGTTTTTTTTTTTTGTAAATTTTGATAGAATTTGAAGAATTGTGTGATTAAAAAATTGTAGATCTCATAAAATATATAATTAAAATTAATTATTGATTTCACTTTGAATTAAAATCTTAATTTTAATTTCCACCAAACACAAACAAAATAATTCGTTTTTAATTCATTCTCATGCCATCTCAGAATTGAATTCTATCCTAACCAAAAAAATAATACTTTTTGATTTGAATAAGATGATGGGAAGTATTTTAATTCTTGACTTTTTCAATTTGATCTTGATAAATACATGTACTTCTAGAATTTTTTATATACCAAGGATTGCAGTTGTACAAATTCTGTTAAATTCTTAAGGAATTGTTAACATTGCTTTCTCATATGATGTAATTTCTGTTTTTCGGATCTTGTTATTATGAAATTTTATCAAATATATTGGCATTATACTAATCATATATTAGTCTTTATCGGGACGGATCCTCCTAATTAATTTTATCAATCCAACGTTCAATGGATTAAGTTTTAATCAATCCACCTACATCACACGAGCGAGCGATCTGTCCATGTCCCTATTTGTTGCATATTAAAATTTATTAAAAATTTCAAGTCAAAATCAACAATTAATTTTAACCATATATTTTATTGGACACACCACAAATTTCATCATTTTTTATTTATTTATTAAAATCACCTAAAAATTTGATGATATAATGGACACAATTAAAAATAAGTAATAGTCTTAAATCCAATGAATATAATAGTGTCCCGATTAATAGAATGCATAGTTTGCATTTGAATTCAAGAAATTAATGTGAAAATATCGGTCTTTAATTTGCAAAGAACACAAAATGAATGCATGGTCTAAGTTTCGCACCTGTTCGTCCACTGGTTGAGATCTATAGTTCGCATGTTGTGCACTAAAAAAAGAGATATTCAAAGTGCATTTTTGAAATGAAGACTAAAAAATGGATATCATTGAATATAAATAAAGAGATATTCAAAGGGCATAACAGAAAAAGGAGATATCTGGTTATCTTTATTCAATACCCTAACCATGACATTTATCTTACAAGTGTAAGCTACAAAGATTACACTTGTAAGATAAAGGTAATGATTACACTTGCAAGAATATTAATTTACAGGAGAGGTCGTGATTGAATTGAATCATGCACGGCCGACACTAAAAAGGGAGCGAGCTGACCAATGAAAATGCTCTAAAGAAAGGATCAGATTGTGGTGCATTTTATTTTATTAATTAATAAGTTCTGTCTAAACACGACAAACATATTCACATGCTAGCCATTTCATAACTTTACTTAATGGGCAATTAAGGTGGATGAGATTGGTTTAAATTTTGCAAGTATAATTTATTGTTTTTTTTTTAAGTTGGGGAACTTTATTTTTTATTTTTAATTATTGTTTTACTGCTTTAAATTATTATCTTTTATTTAGGTCCCGTTTGACCCACATTTTCATTTTCATTCTCATTCTTCTACTTATTTTCAACCACACATTCTTCAATAAAATAATATTTTTCATCACATCAATAACTTTTCCTTCTTTTTCAACCACACATTTCACATCATATCACTATTTCAAAATTCATTTTTCTCAAATAATCTCTATCAAACACACTATTAATTTACAAAGAACACAAAATAAACTTTAACTTCTAATTTTGCACTTGTTCGTCCACTGTTTTAAGATTGTCGATGTTATTTATCGGGGTTTCTGGATTGTAACTTGAACATTCACTTGGATTGTCGATGACTTAGGTTAAAGTAGATAAAGTACCCACCAACCCAAATCAAATCAAATGATGACGTACTTCCATACGTCAGACTTGTCCTACTTCCCGTAAGCATGATTGATCCTCCAGAATGAGATGAAGACCTTCCTTGTATAAAACTGGTTCAGACTCGAGCAAATAATTCTTACACCCCATACCTCTAAAACTTCTCTTTCAAAATCATGGAAGTTCCAGTACTATACCTGAAACTGGCAGTACCAATAGTTTTCTGTCTCCTAGCTATTGGGGCACTTGGATACTGGATTCTGAGGCGTCGAGATGGAGGAAATGACACCAAGTGTTGTGAAATTTTTCAGATCGTAAGCATAAACTTTTGATTTTCATTATTTTTTCTGTGGAACGTAGGTATATATGTTTATATTTTATGTTAATGGTTCAAAGCTATCCATTATTTCAAACCTTCGTTTCATGGATATGTATATTCGTATGTAAGCATCTTGTCTTTGATGATGGGATTTTAACTATTGGGTGTAAAGGGTTTCTTCATAAATATCATATCAATGTCTATGTATCTCCTTCTTTAATGCTCTATTGGGTTTCTTGACAAAGAACGGTTTTCGTTGTTCGGTTATATCAATGTCTCTGCATCTCTTTCGTTAATGCTTCTTCTTCGTTAAATTCAATAACCAGTTTCCATGAAATAAAATATATGTGAGGTATGTTCCTTCGCTGCCATCCACTACTGTTATATAACGTGTAGACGTACAATTTTGAAATATAGAAAAGGAGATTATAAATACACCAGAACGAATTATAGGGCTTGCACTGGATGATGGGGCGTCATTAAAGGTTTTCAGAGTTGGATTTATCAATGGAGAATTTTCGCTGGTAAAACTCATTATCAACAGAATTCAGGACATCAACGACGAAATTTTCCATCTTTGAAGCCGCAGTTTTTTGTAGTGAAAGATATCGATGTTTCTGTATCTCTTTCGTTAAATTCACGAACCAATTTCCATGAAATAGAAAATCTGAGGTGTGTTCTATCACTGCCATGTTCGTTACATAAAAGTTAGTCAATTTGATATTGTCGATAACGAAGTGAGTCACTTTCGTTTACTTTCTTTAATGTCAAGCATAATTTTAATTCACTTTTTACTAACAAATTTATTTTTACCCATGCGTCATGAAAAATAACATTTATTAATTTTTAATGCGTCATGACACTGCTTTTTTGCATTGAAATGAAAGACAGATGTACTTTATACGCGTTCTCCTTTGTTTTCTTATTTTATATTTTGGGTAGGCAAAAAGGAGAGTCGTTTGGGTGGAATATTCCGGCTATGGTTTGGGAGATTCCGATCGGATATACTCAAATGATTACGTTTCAGTTTCCACAAGTAAACAGTATGTAAATCTTAAATTCAATTAATACATTATCTATGTAACTATGTTGACAATCAATATAGGAAAAAGCTATTCGTACCTGCTTCATTACACGCCGGTTGACACGCTGACGTGGAAACCCAAGTAAATTTCAAATGAAAACGGTATTGGGCCGGGTCGCTTGCCCAGTAAAAATCTGAAATTGGCGGGATGAGTTTTTAATACACTACATCTTTCATTTCTTTCCCTCTTTTTCCTGGAAGAATAGTCTCTCAGTTGAGCCAACCAAGTTTCAAGGTAATCTATTTTGCCAATTTATTTCTAAATCTGCGTCCAAAAGCTTTGTAGTTATAAAATTTCAGATTTGGTAATGGATTCACTGGATTGTGACTGAATAACAAAGACCCATTTTGAGAAAATTTATGTAAACATCAAATCTTTTTGATATCTAGATCTGCGTCCAAAACTTTTATAGTTATAAAATTTCAGAGTTAGAAATGTACTCACTGTATTTTGTATCTGAATAAGAAAGAACCATTTCGAGAAAATTTATATAAAAATCAATTTTTTTTTTTTTTTATTTATTTATGTATTTTTTGTTGATTTTGTGCAGAATAATTCCACCTGTTGAGGTGTCTGCTGGTGAGCTTTATATATTTGATTTTGGGTTTCACTAGTTTGTATTTGATGTCGGACAAAGGTATTCCCCTTTCACTCTGTAATTTGATACTGGTGGCTGGATCAGTTTGTTTCGTTTTCTTTCTTTCTTTATTTAAATTTTTTTTTTAAATGGCGTCGATTGAAATCTTTACACCATCTAGCAATCCCTGAAAATGAAGTAATTATTAATTGTGTGTGTACTGTTTTGTATTTCAAGCTTGTTATTATGAATGTGTATAATATCTTTGATGCTTTTGGTGAATGTGATTTTGGACTTATTCCTTTTTTTTCTTCATCCTCTTCAGGTTGTTCATACCCAAGCAAAGATGCACCAGGAAGTCAATTATAAATATGTATCAAAGTCACTGCTCTTTTTGGCCACTGTTGCACAGAAAAGCTGTTGGTCTCGTTGCTTCAATCACCCCAGAGAAGTCATGGCTAGTTGTTTATGTAATTTTAGCTTTTTAATTCTGTAACCTAGCACAATGATCAAAGTATAAATTGGTGGTTTGGGTTGATTGTATATACAGTGAAGTACTGAACCAAGGTATAAATTGGTGGTTTTTAATTCATTTTGGCCACTGTTGCACAGTGATTTGGTTGGATTGTATAAATCGTTTTGGGCATGTGTTGTGTACATGTTCTTGCGTTTTTTGCAAGGCGAGAAGACCATATATTCAGCAGTTTTTTGTGCTTTTCATTCCAGGCAGATTTGTCAATTTGAAGAACACTTCAAATTTATAAACAGAATGTATGAAGACCAATAGCATGAATAAGAAAAACTATTCCAGCATTGACATTAAATCCAGATCGTTCACAAAGTGACTAAAACATCATAAGCAACTACAATACAATGTACACAAACTGACTAATACATCATAAGCAACTAGAATACAATGTAGACTTCTATTCACCAATTGCACATTTCAGACATCAAACTCAGTAATCATGCCAGTCCCTTCCCTTTATGATCGACTCCAACACTTCCAGGTGCCTTCCTTATTGTCAAATTCAAAGAAATCTCAATATTTTGTTCTTCGGTTACCCAACAAAGAGACTTGAACATAAGAGAGAACTGCTGGACTTCTTCGAGTGCCGCATGATTATTCGAGTCAACCACAGTAGATCCAGCACAACTTGATTCTCCCTTATCAACCCATTCCCTGTCATGCTACACACAAGACAACAAACAGGTTGCACTACATTAGACAACAACCATCCACCCCTGCAAAATCCACAAATTTGGAAACTCAACTCCATTGCGTTTTCCACAATCCATTACAGAACAAATGCTGAATATTCTTCAAATATTGATGAATAATAAAAAAAAATCTTCAATACAATCGACTAACACTCGATTTGCAGTCGATTTTAAAATCTTCGATGCAGTCGATAAAAATTGGATGACCGAATTTCATATTTACACAGACAGAAATTTCATACTTACAGTAGCAAGCGATGACCCAGATTTCGCCGGCGACATATGTCTTCGATGACGGATGAGATTGCTGCGAACGGTTGGCTTCTAAACTTTTTTTAGAATTCGTCCGATTATCTTCAGGTGGGAACCCAGAACATGGAGAAAAATCGCTATATTAACAACTGGCCGGAGGATTTCGAGCTTAGATCTCTTCGAACGTGGCTGTTCTTCCCATTCTTCCTCTGAGATTTTTTTGAGTGTTTGGGGGCAAATGAGATTGGAATTGGGATTAAGGGTTTCGTCTCGTTTTTGGGCCGGGTAAAAGGCTTGCCCATTTAATTTCCTTTTCTTTTTGGTTGGCCACGTCACCGTGTCAACCAACAGGTAAGGTAACGGGTACATGTAGCAGCTTTGATCAATATAATAGTGTCCCGTTGCACTCCAAACTCCAGTGATCAATGGACTATATACCTTGCATTCGAATTCAACCACCAGATATAAGGCCAACAAATGAATCGAGAAATTGGCCTTTAATTTGCGTAGCATGTCTTTTCATGTAAACAAATCGAAAGGTTTGGCTTCAAGCGAGTGCAAGTGGTAAGTCAAAATGTGAAAATTTGGTTACTTTTCCCAGCGTGAATACGCGGTTCCTTTCGTTTTCAAATACTCTGCTGATCTTTAATTAAAAAAGAACACAAAATGAACTTTTATCTTATAATTTGGTCACATGGCAAGTGGTCTAAAAGAGACGGTGAGGAAGAAGAGAAACAGTCCAAGGGAACAAATAGACATTTTATATACTGTTAGGGCATGTTTGGTAACAGTCAAAATCTGCTTATGAGACTAATAAGCTATTTTCGAATATATTTTGATTTCAAGAAAGACCTACATGTAGTAGGTGGAATACAAAAGCAAACAATTGCTCAAATAGATTCCAAAACCAACATCCATCACACGAGCAAGCAATCCGTCCATGTCCCTGTTTGTTGACTACACTTGACAGTTTTTCATTGGAGAATGAGAAAAAAATCATAAAAACACTTAATCATGGGCTGCCACATCAGTCTCCCCCCCCCCCCCCCCTTTTCCCTATTCGTTGAGCATTATTCTGAAAATATTCGCCTTTAATTTGCAAAGAACACAAAATGAATGTATTGTCTAAGTTTCACACTTGTTCGTCCAGTGTTCAAGATTGATTGTGACTTGGAGTCCACGACAGATCGTGATTGAATCATGCATGAGATTCAAAACCGACCAACACTAAAAAGAGAGCGAGCAGACCAATGAAAATGCTCTAAAGTGGTATAGATATTCCGGAGTATCGTAACTTAATAGGCAACAAAGGTGG
This sequence comes from Osmanthus fragrans, assembly GCA_019395295.1. NCBI lineage: Eukaryota > Viridiplantae > Streptophyta > Magnoliopsida > Lamiales > Oleaceae > Osmanthus > Osmanthus fragrans. The sequence continues at coordinate 24,367,815 of CM033358.1, read as the reverse complement.
ATATTGAACGAGTGGATGAGATTAATTTAAATTTTGCAAGTATAATTTATTTTTTTATTTTTTTGCTTTTTTTTTTTTTTAAAAAAAAGTTGTGGAACTTTATTAGTAATTTTTTTTTTTTTAAATTATTATCTTTCATTTAATTTGCAAAGAACACACAATGAACTTTATCTTCTAATTTGGTCCAAGTTTTGCACTTGTTCGTCCACTTTATCGAGCTATTGAATTGTCACTTGAACATTTAAATAGTAAGTAAATTGCAGTTAGAAATGAATGTACAAAAAGTAATTCGTCCACTTGTTAAGATCTATAGTTCGCACTTATGCACTAAAAAGGAAATATTCAAAGTGCATTTTTGAAATAAAGTAAAAGAAAAAAGGATATTATTGAACAACAAATAAAAAATAAGAAGTCACCAATATGAATAAGGATAATTATATTCACACCATAACTTTTATTTTTTGCACCACATTTTAATTGCTCTTAAGGTTCTTAATTTTTGTTCATTACAACACTTATGTTCCTAACGATTTTTCATGTCATTCTTATCATCAATTTTTTTCATAAGTTAACACACTTTATATTTAATAATTATTTTATGTCCAAAAGTCCGTTGAAATGGCGTAAAAAAAGTATTTTCCCATTAAATTTTTAAAAACTAAATAACGTGCGAAAAATATTTCTCTCTTATTTCAAAACATGAAAACAAAATATTTTGATATAAATCATCATTAAAGACGATACGTACTAATTAATGGAAGGTTGAAGATAAGAATTCAATAAAAAAATGTTAAACAAATAATTGCTACTATAAGTAAAGATTGAGGAAATTAACTGTAATTAAAATGTGGTGTATAAAATAAAAATTGTGGTGGCAATATAACCACCCTATGAATAAAGAGATATTCAAAGGGCATTTTTGAAATAAACAAACAAGAGATATCTCTTTATCTTTAGGGTAATTATATTTACGCAACAATTTTTATATTTGCACCACATTTTAATGTTTCCATGAAATATAAAATCTGAGTTGTGTTCTATCACTGCCATGTTCGTTAGTCAATTTAATACTTTCGATAACGAAGTGAGTCACTTTCGCTAACTTTTTTATTAGCATTATGGAGAAGCAAACATTCAAGATTTGTGTAAAGGTGGGAGTGATTTAATTAAAATAATAGATTTTAATTACTGACTCAGAGAAACTTGTTTATTTGTAAGGTCCGTATTTCTTGATCTCTATATATTTGACCTTTGAATTTAATTAATTAAATAATGGTTTGATTTCAAGCATGTTGCGAATAAATAATAAAGTATCGTTCTCACGATAATTGTGTACTAATCTAATATCAATTAATGTTAACTTAATTGAATAGCAAATTTTGTTCAAGAATAAGTTGAATTTACTAATTATTCTATTGAGCAATTTATAAAGTTTTTGTGAATTTCGACGTGGATTAATTAAGTCTTTGGTGACATGGCTAGTGGCCTAAAAGAGATGGTTTGATATCCTTTTAAATCTACAGCTTTCCTTGGAAGGAAAATGAAATGCATTAAGGTCATGTTTGGTAGATAGTTAAAAGTTGCTTATGAAATTAATAAGTTACTTTTGAACATATTTGAATAATTTTTTAAAGTACTTTTTTTTAACTAAAAAAGTTTTTAGAGAAAATTGACTTTAGAATTTGTTTGATAGTGCTTTTAAAAAATAACATATTGCTTTTGAACATATAATAATAATTTACTAAAAGTGCTTTATCTGATTAGAACAATGTTTAGAAAAAAATTGATCTGAAGATAGTTTTCTTCTGCTACAATTAGAAGGAAAACTGTAAACTCATCAAAAGGGTTCTAATTTTTTTTATGATTATAGTTTTAAGATTACGAGTAAGTATAGGCAGGTAAACTTTCAATCCACATCAATCCATGATATACCTGTTAAGATAATCCCGGACATCATATTAGAATCCGTTTGATAGTAAGAGTGGAATTTGAGTGAAAAAGAATTGAATTGCAGGGAATTAAATTACTTGAAATTGTTTTATCGGGAATTGAATTAAAAGTGTTTGATTGATATAATTTTCCACATTTCTATTATAATACGTTTGACTTTATTTTTTATGCAAATTGTCAATTAAATGGATAAATTTTTTTACTATTGGGGACAAAATATGTTTAGATTGCAAAAAATAATAATAATAATAATAAAATAAAATTTTATTTTATTTTTTATTTTTACGTTTGGCTTTGTTTTGCATGAAATTTGTTAATTAAAGGGATAAATTTTTTTACACTTTATCTTAGAATTTGTTTCTACTGTTAAAAAAAAAAAAAGGTGGAAATCAATTCCCACCATATAGCAAGTCATTGAATTCTACGAAATCACGCTTCAAGTGGTTGTATCTTGGAATTGGGTGGAAACCAATTCCATGAAAAAAAATGCTATTAAACAGCGAAAAAAGTGGAAGTTGAAATCGAATTCCAATTTTCTAGGAAAATGTTGGCGTATCAAACGCACCCTTAGTCTAAAAGAGACCTTTTTTTGGGCCTTGAATGGATAAGCATATTTTCTTTGGGCATGACTTTTCATTAATTGGGCCATTTTGAAATTTATGAGAAATTGGTTATTGGCCCATTTCAAAAATCATAAACAATTAATTATTGGGTCATAACCTACGCTTGGTTTATTGGGCCGGAATCTTCACTTATACGCGGCCGTTTTTTAAGATTATTTCTTGGACATATGCACGTATATTTGGGTTAATTGTATATAATTTAATTCTTGAGTAGAGATGATAATAGGGTGGATTCGGTTCGAGACGGAACACCTTCACCCCGTCACGTCCCGCCTCGCCCCGTGTCCCGCCCTGCCTTAGACGGGGTGCAGGGCGAATCGGGGCGGGGACGGGGACGGGGACGGGGGGAGAATTTGCCCCGTTTAATTTATTTATTTATTTTTATTATTATTATTGTTATTATTTTTTTTTTTTTTACATTTTCAAAATTCGAGTTATGTTATTATTTGAAGTTCAACTCTTAACCCAAAATCTAAATGTCATTCCATATATTTAAATTTTTTTTTTTAGTTTTTCTGATCAAGATATTAACTTGTTTTGATTAATTAGTATAAATCTTTCAAAAGTAAAGAATATTTATTTAACTATCATGATTCAGAATTTCAGATTATATAATTTAATTATAATAAAAAGATTGAATGACTGAATTTATAAATTATATAAACAATTATTAGTTATGTAAAATTTTAAATTGACAATTGTATAATATAATTGTTGAATTAAAAATATGTTATAAAATTGTAAATAAAACTAACTATTTATTAAAATTCTATTTTTAATTTTTTTTCACGGGGCAGGTTCGGGGCGGGGCCCCGTCGGGTCGGGTCGGGTCGGGTTAAATTGTCATCCCCATTCTTAAGCGGATGTTATGGAATTAATTTAGTGGGTTAATTTTTTACAGTTTAATTCTTGGTAATGCATATGTTAATTATTATGTTTAGAATAATATGTGCAATTTAATTTTAGGGTTAATTAAATTATGCAGAGTTATCATATTTAGTTTGCATGTTTTAATTGCATTTTAAATTATTACTTGCAATTTTAAAAAGGTTATTTTTTTGCAATTTGTAATGTTTGTGAGAATATTTTGTGCATAATCATAACATGTTAGTTTAAATTATAATATTAGAATTATTCTTATATTATCAAATTGTCTTCATTATATACTTAAGTATGGATTAAGTGCATAGTTTATAATTCTGTCATAAGAAATAATTGAAGATGCTCGAATTACAAAATTAGCACACGACCAAATTTTATGTTATCATATTCAATTTTAGCATGATTTACATTGATAAAACATGTCATCTATTCAATTTAGCTTCAATTTCAACATAAACAATTTTAATATTATGCAGCTTCACAACATGCTATTTTTTCTTATATTCGTTGTGATATTCCTGAATTAAAGGGTGATAACTATAAAGTATGGAATGAGATAATTCTTCTCCATTTAGGGTAGATTGATATTAATTATGCAATTAGGAAAGTTGAACCACCTAAAATTACTAATGTCGGCACTGCAGCAGATATTGCCTTTATGAAAAATGGGAGCGATCTAGTTATCTCAGCGTGATATTCATAAAAACTAAAATTTCTGCTAGTATATGTGGTTTCGTCGATCAGCATGACAAGGTCCACGACTTGATAAATGTCATCGATGATCAATTCGTCACTTCAGATAAGATACTAGCAAGCACCCTTATAATGAAGTTTTCATCCTTAAGGCTCACTAGTTTGAAAGGTGTGTGCAAGCACATCATGCATATGAGAGACATTACGGTTCAACTTAAGAAACTCGAGGTTGAGATGTCCGAATCCTTCATTGTGCACTGCATCTTGAATAGTCTCCCACAAGAGTACGAATCTTTTAAAATCTTGTACAACACACACAAGAATATATGGTCAATTAATGAATTAATAACTATGTATGTTCAAGAGGAAGGGAAGCTAATAATGTCACAAGGTGATAGTATAATGTTGACTATAATCCGTGAGAAGGGGAAGGTTCAAACCAATTAAAAGGGGAAAGGTAAAATTCACCCCAAGCTGATATCAAGAAAGTGGCTAAATGTTACTTATGTAAATAGAATGGACACATGAAGAAAGATTGCGCCAAATTCAAGAAATGACTTGAGATAATTCAAATTTAAGATTCTTTAAAAAGAATGGACACATGAAGAAAGATTGCCCCAAACTAAAGGTAATCCAACCTCATTTGTTTGTTATGAATCTAATATGGTTAATGTTCGCTGAAAAGTGTACCGCAAGAGCACGGATCGTGAACAAGTAATATAGTGGACTTTTTGAGTCCGAATATCGATCCCACGAGAAATGTTACTTTGAAATTACTTACTCTAATCGATTTTGGTTCTAACAACGACAGACGCACACACACAATTAATAATGAAATTAAATTAGAAACTAATAACTAAAAATTAAACTAACAAACTAAAAAGACGTAGCTGCATCTTTGATTTGAAAAGTGGTTGGAATTTATGATTTCACTTAACCTTTATTTCATTAACATCAATTCAATAACGTACATGCAAATTACCAAAGTAAATGATTAGACCCGATTCTCCAATTTTAGTCAATAACCTCTTTCGAGTGATATCGACCCTATTGATTAAGTTATCCCCAAATCTATATGCAGATAAAACTTAACCAAAGCATTAAATTATTGTGAGAATACTCAAAGGATCATCTAGGGGAGGTATATATTTCTATATCACCCAAAACCACCTAGGATACTAATTATCTAGGTCTAGCAATGCAACAATCTTTCGATAATTACATAAACCACCTAATCACCTCATCTATTTGGCCAAATAAATAAAGCATAATCAACAATAATAATTAATACACCAATACTTTGATAATAAATGCATTTTCAACAACATATATCAATATTAATAAAAATAAGATTAAGATTCAACATAAATTCCAACACAAACTTGCTTAACTCATTTTATAAATATAATAGCAAAGGAAAATCATGATCCAATACATTACAACAATAGAAAAATAATGGAAGAACACAAAGATGTAGATACAACCCTTTTTTAGTATATTTGCCTTCTTCCAATGATTTCTCTAACTTCCTTTGATGATGATCTCCTTGCTATTGAATTTGATTTCACAAGAATGAGCCAAAACAACCAAAGAACAACTACAGAAAGAAGAAAAGAAAGAAGAAAAAAGGAAAACTAGAGAGAAACTATAAAGACCTAAACTAAAACTAAGCTAATGTTCTAACTCCTAATACTTGAAAATGAGAGAGAGATGGGATATATCAATGCATTGTGAGACACCCCAAAATATCCCAAAATATCTCCATTAAACAAGTCCAAAAATATAGCCAAAGTTGACCAAAAACACGTGGAAAGAAAAATAGACCGCCTTAGTATTTTATCTCTATGCGGCCGCATGGTGTAATTTCATGCGGTCGCATGGAAGAAATAAAATATACATTTCACGTCTCTGGGCTAGCCATGCGGTCGCATGGTTATAATCTATGCGATCGCATGGATTTTTCCCTATTTGCAGCTCAGGTCCTTGAACGTTCCGTCCTTGCGCGATTTCATTCCTCAACTTTGATTTAGTACAATTTGGTCCTCATATTTTGAACTTTCTTTCATTTAAGCCCCTACCAAATTGCAGTCAAAGCCCTCCATCTTTTGGTCAAGTGCAAGTTAGTCCCCAACTTCACATTTTTGTGCAATTGAAGTCCTTTTTCACTCGTTTTGCCTCCATTTCATTCCAATTCAGGGTTTTGGCATATAAATACAAAAAGTACACAATTATCGGTAGAAATATACTCAATTTCATCAATATTAAATCCCTAAAAAGTGTCTAATAAGTGTGCAAAAGCGCACTTATCAGTTAATGTAAATATTAACACTTGGTGGATTGACTCTGGATCCACAATCCAGATTGCAAACTCCTTGCAGGGTATGCAAAACTTAAGGAAGCCAGTGGGAATTGAGCAAAATATCTTATCCGAAAATAATATGGGCTCACATGTGGAGGCTATATAAACATACATTTTAACTTTAAGCAGTGGATTTGTTTTAAAATTAGATAGGACTTTTATGTTCCAAAATTTTCACGAAACTTGATTTTCTATTTCCAGACTTGTACCTTTGGGATATTTCATTAATTTTTCAAACATGTCATTCAATTTATTATATAATTCTAATTGTGTTGGGAATGATATTTTTGTCTGATGTTATTTATTGTATTAATTTACAAAGCAATATCACTTATAGTTTAATGGATGTTCACATTGATACTAAACGGTTTAATATTAACGAAGACTCATCTATGTTATGGCACCGGAGATTAGAACATATCTCTATAGATAGAATTAAGAGATTAATTAATGATGGGATACTTAGTACTTGAGATTTCACTGATTTTGACTCATGTGTGCACTGCTTTAAGGGAAATCAGACAAAAAAGTCCAAGAAAGGCGCCAATAGAAGTGAGAACATATTAGAAATTATACATACTGGTATATGTAGTCCAAACATAGACTCATATGGTCAGAAATATTTCATCACCTTTATTGATAATTACTCACGATATATGTATCTCTACTTGCTTCATAATAAGAGTGAAACATTGGATGTCTTTAAAATCTTTAAGGTTGAAGTAAATAAACAATATGAGAAGCAGATTAAGATTGTAAGATCAGATAGAGGTGAAGAATATTACGGTAGATACATAGAGGATGATAAAACACCTAGTTCGATTGCTAAGTTTCTTCAAGAGCATGGGATAGTTACCCAATACACCACGCCTAGTTCACAAGATCGGAATGGTATGGCAGAAAGAAGAAATAGAACATTATTGAACATAGTGCAGAGCATACTTAGTAGCTCCAATATTCCTAAATCATTGTGGACTGAACCACTTAAGACAACAGTGTATATATTAAATCGAGTTCCAACTAAGGCTATCCCAAAGACACCATTTGAATTATTGAAAGGTTGGAAACCAAGTTTGCGACATATGCACGTTTGGGGATAAGATCTATATTATACAAGAGAAGAAGCTGGACTCAAGGACCATTAGTGAGTATTTTATTGGATATGCCGAAAGGTCTAAAGGATACAGATTTTACTATCCATCTCACATCACTAAGTTCCTGAGCATGATCATTTAGAATCTCAATCTTTCACCTTAGGTAACAAATTAGTCGTAGTTTGCAGCACTCCTCAAGTACAAACAAGTGCTGAACAACCAAGCATTGAAATTTTCACAAGCTACTGACAGTGTTCAAGTAGATCAGGTAAATCAGGAATTACCAGAATCTCTTGAACAAACAGTTGAATCAAAACCTTCTCAGGAAGATGATGGTACAATATTAAGAAGATCTACTAGAACAAAAATATCAATAATCCCTAGTGATTATGAAGTGTATCTACAAGAACCTGACCACAGTATTGGAGTAAAAAATGATCCCGAATAATTTTTGCAGGTCATGAGTTGTAAAGAGTCAAAATTATGGTTCAATGCCATACAGGAAGAGATGAGTTCCATGAAGAGTAATGAAGTCTGAGATCTTGTTAAGTTGCCTAGTGGTGCCAAAACTATTGGTTAAATGGGTCTTTAAAACAAAGAAAGACTCGTTAGACAACATTGAGAGATACAAGGTGAAGCTTGCTGCTATGAAATTTACTTAAAATAAGGGAATCGATTATACGAAGACCTTCTCTCTGGTATCTAAGAAAGATTTCCTACGTATTATTTTGGCATTAGTAGCCTATTTTGACCTTCAACTACAACAAATGGATGTGAAAACAGCATTTCTCAATGGAGATTTAGAGGTTGAGGTTTATATGAAACAACCTGAAGGATTCATCTCTAATGATGATGAGCACTTGGTATATAAGCTTAAAAAAGTCCATATACGGTCTAAAACAAACGTCCCATCAATGGTATTTGAAATTCCATGGACTAATTTCTTTATTTGAATTTGTTGAACATCTCATGGATCAATGTATATACCAGAAGGTTAGTGAGAGTAAAATTTGTTTTCTTGTTTTATACGTAGATGATATTTTACTTGCAACAAATGATAAATGTTTGTTGCACGATGTGAAACAATTCATCTCTAAACATTTCGATATGAAGGATATGGGTGAGCCATCTTATGTCATTGACATTAAGATTCATAGAGATAGATTGCGAGGTATTTTGGGTTTATCTTAGGAAACCTATATCAACAAAGTTTTAAAGATATTCCAGATGAAGGATTTTTCGTCAAGTGTAGCTCCTATTTTGAAGGGTGATAGGTCCAATTTGAACAATAACAGAAATATGATTTAGAAAGGAAACAAATGCTTCCGTTGTCAGAAGCCTAATGTATGCTCTAGTGTGCATAAGGCCTGACATTGCATTTGTTATAGGAATGTTAGGTTGATATCAAAATAATTCAGGTATGGACCACTATAGAGTAGCAAAGAAAGTAATGAGATACCTTTAAGGAACCAAAAATTATGTGCTTATGTATAAATTGACGGATAATCTGAAAGTAATTGGGTACTCAGATTTATATTTTTCTGGTTGTGTTGATTCACGCAAATCAACGTCAGGGTATATTTTATGATGGTTGGTGGAGCTGTATCATGGAGGAGTGCCAAACAGACCTTGACTGCTACTTTCACTATGAAAGTCGAGTTCATTTCATGTTTTGAGGCTACTTCACATGGTGTATGGATCAATAGTTTCATATCTAGGCTTAGAGTTATGGATTCTATTTCTAGGCCATTAAGAATTTATTGTGACAATTCTGCTATTGTCTTTATGGCTAAAAACAACAAAAGTGGTAGTCGAAGTAAACATATCGATATTAAGTATTTAGCCATAAGGGCGTATTAAAGAAAAGAAAATGGTCATTGAACACGTAAGCATTGAATTGATTATCACTGATCCTTTAACTAAAGGCATGCCACCATTGAAATTCAATGATCATGTAGAAAAAATGGAACTTGGTTCCACTATGTAATGATATATACAATTTTTGTATGAAACTTTTATTTATTGTGATATTTTCTCATATCCATGCACACCTTAATTTACTTGAGAAAATACATTTATATCGGACCAAGAATGAGACATAGGGTTTTTTCAATAAGTATAGTTACCACTTAAATAATAATTCTTGTAGAATTAAGTATATTGTAATACATGGAATATAATACTCGTTATTAGATGACTCATCGCCATGATTCATGTGTTTATTCCTTAAAGAAGGACGATCGATGTGATTGAGTTGAAACATTAGGTTTAACGTATGGACCAAGTGCGTGAATGTAACACATCCGTTTCTCTATTAATGATCCAACATCATGATTTCAGTTTCAACATTTAGTTTCAATTTAGCATTCATGAAATTCAAATTCACCATCAATTGGAGGATAAATGTAGCCATAACTTGATGGGAGTTTTGGCAATATATATAGATGGGTTTGGTCCCTAAGCTCCACCACCAAAAATACAAGATACACCATCAATTTAGCGTATTGAGAGTTCAGAAGTACCATTACCTATAAAAAAAAAAGGGAGTGCTTCTGGAACAATATCAATGGCCAGAGGTATGAACTCGATCCATGGAGTTTTTTGATTTTTCAATCCAATTTATTTCCACATAATTGTTTTGGATCGATTTTTAGTCAAACAGAACTTTCCTCTATCTAGGCTAATTAATGGACTGTGTCGGATATAAATGTTTGGTGTACATTGCATTCGAATTCAACCATCTGCAAAGCAACAATGCAGTGCCAACAATTTAATGTAAAAAAAAAAAAAAAATATATATATATATATATATATATATATATATATATTCAGAAGGTTGGCTTTGGAATTATAATTATGTATGCTACACGCAATTAAGACAATAATATTATTAAAAAAATAATGTATAGTTTACTAGTTTTTTGTTAGCATAATTAATTATAGTATTTGAATTTGTATATACACTAATAAAAGAGTAGATTTATCATTTACTTGTGTAGTTAGTATAGCATAGAAAGTCTGCTTATCAGACAATTTAAACTCTTATCTCATATTTACAATTTTGTATGAAACCCTCACCCTTTTGCTCTCTTGCTTTCCACTGTACTTACATTTACAAGATCAACATTTGTTACACATAATTTGACCCCCACAATTGACTCAATTTTCTTCAGCAGCACATTGTTTTATTCAACAATTTATGTACTGGTTGCAAAGAACGCAGAATTGAACTTTATCCTTTAATTTGGTCTAAGATTTGTACTTGTTCGTCCATTGACAAAGACTGGATGTTGTATATCGAGCTATTGAATTGTCACTTGAACATTCAAAAATAGTATGCCGCGTGGGTCCTCACTCGTACTAAGTTGTAATTCAATCCGACTTTATTTTTATGTGAACCAAATTAACACATGAAAAATCGTTTTCTTTAGAGAAATGAAATGCTAGCCTCCGATGATCTAGATAATTTCATATATAATAATATAGCTAACTAAAAGTATTACGACAAAATACTCCAAAGCAGCCAACGAAAATAATCCGAATTATACTACTTTGTACTTTAACGTTTAAACCCTGCTAGTCCAAAAACTTTATAAACTCAAAGTTAAAAAATAAAAAAAAAATCGGGATTTATGGGCAAAATATATTCTTGAACTAGGTATACCAGCGAGTTTGGAATTAATTTTGTATATTAAATAAATGATTCGATCCATCAGGACCATGATGGGACTTCATAATATAGGGTACAACTTCTAGAGACAGATGTAGTGTGGTAAAATGTAAATGGATGAATTCTATTGACACATAGAATTTCATGATCAAATTCACAAAAGATGTGAAATTATATAGGAAACAGAGAAAATGTTTAATTAAGTGTTTGGTCACATGGCAAGCGGCCTGAAAGTATGGTAAGAGGTGAAAAAAGTTTACTCTCGTATTCTTTTTATAGGGTAATAAAGAAGAGAAAAGGTCAAAAGAGACAATTTCTTCTTTTTATGTGCCGCTTCCCCTAAAAGGAAAATGAAATGCCTAAATCTTTGGTGGGGCGGTCGCACCCACTCGAGGTTGTGGCGGCTCCTCATTGGACAGTCGCATCACGTAGGACGGTGCAACCGCTTCACCAAAATTTCTCATTTTAAGGACATGATGGTCAGTGAGTCAAATTTCCTTTTGATTTTAAGTAGTTACTTCTGAACATGTTTGGCTTAAAGTAATTTGTATGATTAGAATAACTTTTAAAGAAAGATGACCTAAGGGCTAGTTTGACAAGATTTTTGAAAAATCAGAAATAGTTTCAAAACATGTTTAATTTACTAGATTAGAGGAAGTAGTCAAAAAATAGTTTCCTAAAAAAAAAAAAAAATTATAAGAAGCGGAAGCAAAATCCTATGCCTGTCAGGTATTATGTTTTTCACATTAGAGGAGCAGCTAAGTCGTTGATATAATAATAGGATAGGCATAGTGGGGGCAATGGAATGTGTATTTCTTTTTGTTTTTCCTGTTAAAAGTGATTGATTGATAGATCCATTTGGATTTTAAATATTAGAGATTCATCAGATAATGTGCCGAGTAATTAAAGGAGCAATGTTTTTTGGACAATTTCAACCCAAATAAGATTATAATATTAGATCGGGTAAGATACTGTCGTACATCAGACAATCTTGCGCTTTTTCAGCTAAAAGTGATTGAATGATACACGACATTCCAAAACCGACATTCATCACACGAGCGATCGATCCGATCAAAATCTATAAATTTAGCCTTTTATTAATTAATTAACATCTTCGGAGTTGGACAGTTATGATGTCAGTCTAGGGTATCAAATTTGACAGCCAGAGAGTACAACAAAACGTACTGAGCTGCAAATACATGGAAATCAAAAATCTAAGGGGTGGGTGTTGTTGGTCCAAAAAAAGGAAAATTTTCTAAATTTCTGAATTATGCTTGGGGGGGCCCCCCCCCCCCCCCCCCCCACGTCTTTTTTTTTTTTTTTTTTGGGTTGTTTTACAGCTTTCTATTATTTTTTGAAATAGAGTTTTTTTTAGAGTAATTGTTGAAGTTTAGAAGAGTAATGAAGAGAATACATTGACTTTCGGTCCGTTGGAGGGGAAGGGACCATTTGCCCCTATTTATAAGCATCTAAATCAAGCAATTTGATCGTCCAATGTCAGATCAACTACAGTGCCGACTTAAAAGTACGTGCCATCACCTAGATTTAAGGCTTCTAATTGGTTGCTGAGATCAGCCAAACAAGTCATCATGAGGGCCTAGGTCGTAGCAGCAGTCTAGGTCATGATTACTTGTCACCTAAGTAATCATTGCTGATTGTTGATTGGTTAAAAATGAGGTGTCGACGTCATGAGTGACACTTATCGTTTTGAGAATGATCGTCTGAGTCGTGATGACATCACTTAGGAGGCATGTGTTCAGGATTGTGATGATGATGTTTCTAGATGATGACGATCATGGGCCTAGCTAACCTATCATGGGTCGAGCTGACCTGGTGATTTTTTAGTCTGTCCTCTTGGAAGCAGCTACTGAATCTTCATAAGCTCTCCTTAAATTAAGTTGGGTTCGAATTGGTTTTGTGAGTTCTGACATCAACATTTTTGTTTATCTAAGGAGAATAGAAAATACAGTCATTTAATAGCTAATGAAAAGATTGAGGATATATCTGTTACATTTAACTATAGTTATGGACGAAAAGTGAAAATTTCCCCTTATATAAATTGTGACTACTCAAGGCAATTCTTCTACACCCCACCCTACCTCAACAACTTCTCTTTCAACCATGAAAGTTCCACTCTACTTGGAACTGGCAGTACCAATAATTTCCGTTCTCCTAACCATTGGGGCGCTTACATACTGGATTCTCAGGCGCCGAAATGTAGGAGATGATAGCAAGTGTTGTGATAACTTTCAACTCATATCCTTTAACTTTTGATTTTTATTAATTTTGCGTTAATGGTTGTAAGCTTAAAAACGTGTTTATGTTTTAGGTTATTATGATCGAGCTAGAGGTTTAAAATTATCCATTATTTTAAACCTTTGTTTCATGGAAATGTATTCGTCATAATATAGGCATCTTTGTAAGTACCTTGACTTTGAAACTAAGAGATATGCATTGTGTAGATGTGCATTACATGTAGCTAATCTTTCTTGTGATTGTATTATACGCTGTGTTACGATTCATCCTACAAGGCTCTAATCACTGGCTACGTCGAAAAACCGAGTCACATCACTTGCTTACCTGGTCTAATCTAGACCATCAAAGAGGAAGTCGAAGTGATGCCTTCTCCTCATGCCTTTGGAATTTGTTATATATATGTCATGCATTTACTTGCATATGGTTAGAGAATAAGATTTTAGGTTATTCTCCTTTCGAAACACTGTCTAGTACGGTTTGATCCACCTCATGAAAATGATATAGCTGTACAGTATTTAAACATTAAATGATGACACAGAAGATAGAAAAGAAATAGAGTAAAAGGGAGATTAAACTAATTTTGATTTCTTAATAATACGAGTGTACGTAGTTCATATTGATCAATACTCCAAAACTACACAGTTTTTAGAATTATAGGGATTTCACTGGGTGATGAGCTTTTGAGTAGCAGGCATGAAGGGTTTCTGCATATAACAGTTTTCGTAGTTGGTTTTTTTTTTTTATGTTTCTCTATCTCTTTCGTTAATGCTTCTTCTTCGTAAAATTCATGAACCAGTTTCCGTGAAATACAAAATCTGAGGTTTGTTCGATCACTGCCATGTTCTTTTACGTAAAAGTTACTCACTATAGTACTTTTATTAACCAAGTTAGTTGAAATAAAGTCTCTTCTTTAACTTTTTTTTATCAGCATTGTGGAGAAGGAAACAGACGGGGGTTGATTTGTGTGAAAGAAGGGGGGAGTGGGAATCAATTTCTCGATTTACCATTTCGTGTTGATCATCATCATTTTGAATTCGGCCTTCTACCAAACGACCATAATTTCTCTTGCTCGTTATTCTCTCTAGACGAAGCTAGCTTACTACATCCAGACATTATTTCATGATCCTACTTCTCTCTACGGCAAATTATCAAAATGAGTCAATTTTCACCAAATGGCCGACTAAGAGATTTAGAGTGTGCCTTGTTTAATTTCCTCTAATATCCCCATCCATTTGCAGCCAATGGTCCACTTAGCAGCCTAAGCCCTTTGTTTGAGCTCCATTATAAAGAGAAAAATTGGTAAAATGTATTATGGAATAGTATTTTTCGGGAGAATGTGTGGTTAAAAAATAATGAATTTTTTTATTTATTTACGTATAATATTATTTTATTGAAAAATGTGTGGCTGAAAAAAAGAAAAGAGAGAAAAATGTATTAAAATTTTAAAGAGTATCAAACAAGGACTAAGAAGACTAGCCCACATCTAAGTCTCGTTCAGATGGTGGGCCTGATTCATGAAATACAAGCCCAAATGACCTACCTGTCTAGCGCACAACATGACAAGTTTCACACTGCGTCATGCATAAAGCGCATCCCGACCCACTTCTATACATCTAACCGAAAACTTGTATAATTTTGATTTCGATTTTCTTGTACTTCTAATTTGTTGCAAGGTGCATGACTCTGAGATTACACTTATTCTATTTGTACAGAAAATTATTTTACGGAATTGCACCAGTAATTTTACATTGTGCGGGTCCCATGTTGGGATAAAAAAATGTCAAAAAATACCCAATCCTCCTATCGTGTCTTATCTGTTGGCATTCTGTGAAATGCAATTATGTACCTGCAGAATTGCTCTTGAGATTATTCATCATTGTTAAGAACTACATATTGGTTGACTATCAACCTCTTTTGATAATACTTGTCAAATAGAGCATGACTTTTCTTAAAGAGATTTCAACACTTGAGTAGTGAAATAAGTTTTGTAGAGAGAATTGAAGGAGCGATTTGGTGCGTTTGAGATGTGCTTGAAAATGTTGTCACACAATTAAATAATAGACAATCAAGATCATATGCAATAAAATCCTGTTTGAATTGATAAAAAAAAATGGTCACTTTAAATGAATAATTGTATTCCATCCCATCTGTACTGTCAGATGGATTTATTTAAAAACTAAACTAATCATTGTTAAGATTGTGTTACAATAATTCTATAACACTCGTTAAAAAATAAATTATCCTTAATCGTGCATGGCCCACCTAGCCCTTCCAAGTTTCACTTTGGGTAATTATATTCACACCACATTTTAATTGCACTTAAAATTCTTTTTCATTGCTCATTATAGTACTTATATTCTAACAATTTTTTATGTCATTTTTATCCTCAAACCTTTCACTAATTAATACAATTTGTATTTGATAAATAGTTTTATGTGCAAAGTTCGTTGAAATGACGTAAAACAACTTATATTCTCATCATATTTTCAAAAATAAATAACTAAATGTGCGAAAAAATATTTTTCCCCTTATCTCAAAGCATGAAAAAAAATATTTTGATAGAAATCATTAACAAGAACTAAACGTACTAATTAATGGAAGGTTGAAGATAAATATTCGATGAAAAAAACTTAAGAAATAATTGGTAAGACTAACAAAGATTGATGAGTTTAGATGCAATCAAAATATTGTTTAATTAATAAAAATTATATTGTCAATGTAACCACCCTTTCATTTATTTGGATTGCTTGCAGCGCAACCCATGTTTAAATAATAATGCTACTTGTATATAAATAATTACATAATGGTTTATATCCAGATTAGTTGTCAAAAAAAGAGTAAATAATTTTTTCTTTTTTTAAAATTTGATTGGAGAAATTCTAACTCAATCATATCTTACAATATCACATATTTCTAAATCATTATTTAAATTTATTATATACATGAAGTACAACTGTTCTTTAAATACCCTGAATTGGAAGCACATTTTAGGCACTGAAAAGCCAGAAAATTACAGAATATTTGACAATTCAACTAAACCTACACATAATTAAGAAACATATATTTAAACAATTTTTGGTCTAATTCAACATACCAAGTGTCAGAAACGATTTTGGAATGGCTAAAATCCGGGATATGGAGACCTATTTATAAAAATTGAAATATTGTATCCAAAAACACAATAGTCGAAAAGTTGTGTCTTGAATAAACACAGCCCGTTCGGACAACAGTTTTAACTAAATAAGATATAATATAATTCAAATATATTATTTGAATTAAATAAAATGAAGTGGAGAGAATATTGGATGAGAAAGTTGACTGTATTTTAAACTGACAAATAATAAAGTGACATGTGGTATTATGTGATTCATTATATAAATCGTTATATATATATATATATATATATATATATATATATATATATAGTAAGATTGTTAAATTAATTGATTTCTGGATCCTTCTGTCATGAATCTTGTCTATATAACTTTTCAAAGTTTTCTTTTTCTTTGACAAAGTTTGGATTTTTTTAGCTTTAAAGTTTGATAATATCTATCTAATCTATCTATCTAACTAAAAGTAAAAGAGGCACTTGTAAATTACTGTTCACAAACCAAATTTGTTGTCGACTAAGCCACTTTGAATTGAGCCGGGTTAACTGAGCTGCTTGGAAGTGAGTGGATTTTCGTAGGAGATCTTTTCATCTTCTAAAAAGATAAGTCGTAAGCGTCTATTTTTCATTCCTCTTTCTACAATATTCATTTGGTGGCTTCGCTTTTCCTCTTTCTTTCTCGATCTAGAAACCATTCTTAAAATCTATGGAGAATTTACTACAAATTGTGGGAATTTGTTCTATTTTCCAGCTAATCTTCAAATTCTGGCCATTTGTTCTCTATGTATATCTGCGGTTCATTTCCAAAATTTTACTTCAGATACACAACTCATTTTTGTTCTCGTGCAAAAATCGATTTTTGTTTTCCTGTTCGACAGGCTTCGCACAATGTTGGTGTTCCTCTATTTTTCTTCGGCCTTTGGTGGTGATTTAAAGTTGGGATGGAGGTAGAAATGACAGATCAAAGGTGATGTTCCAATCGTACGTATGCTTCAATCCTTTGCTCGATTCTATGTTTCCAATTCTTTGAAATGATTTTGTGAATAGGTAAAAGACCGGACTTTTTTCTCATTTTCGTTTAATTCTTCTTCTTTGTTGTTCAATGTGTTTATGCTTTTCGAGCTATGAGCTGGTAATTTTCTTTCTTTGCTAAAAATTTTTTTTAAGTCAATTTTGGTTCAATTATTTTCTCAATCTGTTTTGCTGTAAATTCGAGATTTTTTTGATTTTTTTCTTAAATAAAAATCTTCGATTAATTCTTTTTTAATTTGAAAGTTATTTTGTACCCCCGATTATTTTGGCCACTGCCTTTGCTAATTAGCTTAAAATTTGGAATTTTGTACTTCTTACTTTTGCTCTAACCATTGTTATTGTTGTATTTTGATTGTTTTGTGTTTGATGGTGTTTCTTTAGGTATTTGCAAGTGATGTTCATAGGGATCATCGGACTTTAGAAGTGGGAACAAAGTCGGTGTAACTTATTCTTTTACCTTCTTACAATTGCTCTTTTCTTTTCCTATTACAACTCCGCCTGACTAAAATATGTCTTCTTTTTTTAATAAATATGCATTGATCTTTGTACATTAGCTATATTTTTTAAGGGAAGCCTCCAGATTTAAAGAAACAAGAGCTTGCAAAATGATAATATTATCTTTCTTTGTTGCTAATTGTTTACTTTATACTCCATATTATCTTTTGTTTGTCATAAGATTGGGATTGCTTCCCAGTACAACACTGAATTCTGTGTTACTGTGGTTGCATTGCAATATTTCTGGATTGACTGATTTTACCTATATCCATTTATACTCTCCAGTGTACTATCTTTCTCCTCTTTGGCTTTGGAATTGAGTAGTGGTGTCAAGATGAATGGGCCGCCATGCCCGCACGTGGCCTGCACGGAGGCAGCTCGGCCCGCAATTTGGCCCGTGAACCGAACGGGTCGAATTGTGGGCCTATTTTTTGCGAACCGAGCCGGGCCGATTCCTACCAAGCGGGTCGCGGTTAACCGCGGGCCGGCCGGTATTTTTAAAAAAATTAAAAAATTAAATTTTTTTATGTTATTAAGGTTTTAAAAAAAAAATTAAACGGGCCGAGCCGGACTGCACATATTTTTTTTGCGGTTCGGGTCGACCCGGCCCGAAAAACCCGCTACGGACGAACTTTTTTTTAAGTGGGCCGGTCCGGGCTTGAAGTTGTACGAGCCAATCCAACCCGACCCGCCCACTTTGACATCTCTAGAATTGAGTATCCTTTTGAATATGAATACTAGCACCTGCCATTTATATTTTGAACTTCTTTTATGAAGATTTTCATCTTAAAATGAAACACTCTTCGTTCCACATTGCATTTCTCTTGTTCTTGTTATGAATTTTTCTAACAATCAAATACTAACAATGATTCATCTTCCATTCTAACAGAGCAAGAGCAAATCTTGAATTACAAGACTCCATAGGCTCGATCACAGTATCAATCATTGGAAATTCGGCTGAAACATTCTCGAAATGCCCAGCAAAAGAACTTATTAAACAAACTTTTTGAGGTACCTATCTCAAACATAAAATTTTCTGCACTTTTTTTCATATAAATCTACTTTTAACTACTTTGAATAAACATCCCAACAAGAATACATTGAGAATAGCTCTACAATTCAGACAACTACACAAAAGCACATCTTATACGTCAAACAGTAAACACAGAAGCAATCACCAACAAGGCCTCATATGAAATTGTCTTCATCCTTGACTCACAACTCCAAAATGAAGAATATCTAGCTATCAACATGATACAATCAAACACTTCACAAAAATCTCTTCAACTTACAAATGCAAACGCTACTTCAACGAATAGCCCACCAACCCGAAGAATGTTTAGAAATGAAATTTATAACCTAGCAAACAAAAAGCAAGAGCAAGAGTAGTTATTTAAGAATTTGAAACATGTATTTTGAATCTCTTTTGCATGCTTTTGGCCACAATCCACCATACCTGACTCCCAACAACTTCATTTGCCATATTAGCTTTTGCTTATTGTTCATATAAACATGTTCAAATCTATGTATTCAAGTACGGTATGAAACAATTGTACATTTTGCTTAGTATTACCACTTGCAATGAAAATACATGTGGACACAATTTATATGATCTGATATAATCTTCATTAAAAAGAGGTTTCATTTTCCACTTAAATCCCACAAAATCAAAATCCAACATTATTACTTATACTACATCACCTGCTGCACATGCATGTGCATTCACTAGTTTTTGTAAAAAGGGTACTATCGGATTTTTGTTTGTCCGACAAGATTAATATCCTATTATATTAATATTAAAAGAAGCTTTACATTTTGTAAAATAAATAAACATCAATAAAAACTTGACAGCATAACTAATTTAAACAGTTTTAAAATTCACACGTACTTTTAAGCTCAGCCAATCACGCTTAATGACAATTGTTAACCATAAAAATAAATAAACTTCCAAAAATTATGTTAAAACTTATAAGTGATGGAAGCCCATTTTAGGCACCGAAAAGCCAGAAAATTTGACAATTCAACTAACCCCACACATAATTAAAAAACATATATTTAAATAATTTTTGGTCTAATTCAACATACCAAGGGTCAAAAACGATTTTGAAATGAATAAAATTCGAGATATGAGAGCCTATTTATAGAAATTGAAAGGGTGTGTCCTAAAGAGACGACAGTCGAAAAATTGTGTATTGAACATACACAACTCGTTTGGACAACAGTTTTAACTAAATAATATATAATATAATTCAAATAGATTATTTAATTTAATAATAATATAATATAATATAATTAAAATATTATTTTACCAAAAATATATATATATATACCAACTTCGCACAAGCCCAAACTCACGACCCGTGCCAAACTGAGCCAGCCAATCAAATGGACGACGGTGCGCGCTGTGGGTCCTGACTCAACCTACTAGCATGTAGTTCCTCTCCCCTCCAAAATCTATTTGTGCCCCCTTCGGGTCCAAACTCAAGTCCCAAACTTGAGTAATATAAAGTGATTTCTATTCTTCTAGTTTTCCTAAATGGGATTGACATTTTTCAAATTTTCACTGATTTTTTGTTTTCAATTTATTTCAACTTCAAGTGGTCATAATTTTTCATTCACCCTTAACTAATTTTGAGAAAATAAATTCATACATTAATTTACTCATGAAGTAGACTACACTTGATCAAAGAAATCATTTATCTAACTAGCGGGACTCACTTAAATAATTGGTCAAACCAACTAATTAGACCAATTTTCCTATGGATTGTATCACTCCACCCTTGTGTAAGATATGAATTATTAAAAAACATTAAAAAAGGTTAAATTTAAGAAACTAACTAAAGATAAATATAAAATGATCAACCAAAAGAGTTGCAACAAATGGACAAATTAAGACAGAGTATCCAACTATTAGAAGGGCGCCATTTAGACAACTGCGAGGTGCAAAGTATGGCTACCATGTAGAGTGCATGCAACAATTAAGAAAAATATGTCGTAATTTGTGAAATCGTTTAAATATTCTATAAATAGGAGTTCATGATAAAAATATACTGAAAACACATTCGATGATATTTATATTAGAAAACTATCCTTAAGTACATTTCAGTCAAGACGACAAATATTCGGCTAATAGAGACTATCAAGCTTGGTTTGTCTGGTTAATAATTTGGGCAAATATTTTATGAGTTTTTCTAGGGGTATCACACGTTGCACAGCACCCCCTAATAGGGGTGGGGCCCACGATTATCATTTCAGTCAAGACGACAAATATTCGGCTGGTAGAGACTATCAAACTTGGTTTGTCTGGTTAATAATTTGGGCAAATATTTTATGAGTTTTGCTAGGGGTACCGCACGTTGCACAACACCCGGGGTGCTGTGCAACGTGCGGTACAAACAGTAAAACCCATATTTTATTTGGAGGTGTAAATTTTCAAACTTGGAGATGTAAATTTTCAAACTTCTAAAACTTTGACTAGCTTTGATGGACCTTCTAGACATTATGATGTGACATGTATGTTAGATATAATACATTTTTTGTCCATTTATATTAAAAATGACTCAAAATCAAGTTTAAATTTGAATTCAGGACAAGCCTTCAACTCTATGTAAATAGTTTCAAACTCTATTAACATAATACTTGAAATGATCCATCTTGAATCATTCTAGTGAACTCGAAACGTGACTAACATCATTAATGGATGTCAGCTAGGCATCGAATCAATCATCTACACACGTTGCATTTCGTGTTCATTAGAATAATTCAAGATATGTCTATCAATTCTCATAATCATAATAAGATGGTAATTTTTAAAACTTTTGTTGGGTTTGTGACAAAATAAGTTAATAAAAGATTCTCAGTATTATGGGAATAAAATTAAGCATCATCATTTTTTATTTGAGAGGTGATTGAAACTTTGATTAATTGAATCCGAATTAGTTGATGACTCATACAGCACAAAAACTTATCACTTTCAGACAAAAATATATGGAAGTAAATCAAAAAAATGTAAATTGTTTAATTTCTTAATTACATAATTATATATAGTAACAACTACGAGTGGGACAGTCTAATTCAATACTATTCTAAAGGGAATCGAACTGATCCGAATACTAATGAGAACATTTGAAATGGAGCTATTAGTTTCATATCCAACTATAGAACCAAATTGGAACCGAACCAATCGGATCCAATTCGGCCCAATCCGGTTCTTATATTGAAAAAATTGTAAAAATAATGTATAAAACTACTTGTCAGATTGAAAATAGAATATGAAATCACTTGTCATTTTTGTAATCTAATAATAATACAAAAAAATCAATTAAACAAGGCAACAAAAAAAATAAAAAATAAAAATAAAAAATCACTCTAAAACTCAAAATTAACTCATAAAGGTGAAAAATGAATAAATTATGGAATACATCATAAATGGTAAAATCTCCATCGAAAATTATTTTTTACGAAAATTCATATAACAATAACCTGATTATCTTTAGCAATCCTCTAGGATCTTGATTTTTAATGGCCGATCACGTTGAAAACAACGAGAAATTTGAATTCTTGTGAAATATTGAATTCGGATGATGCACTGGGTTGAATTAGAATGTGGAAGGAAGCTGTCTGTTACTGTTACGATTGTAAGTCCCTATATCTTTTCATCTTCTTCCGTTTCATATATATTCTGCAATGGAAACTAGAACAGACACTGATATAATTGCATTTTCTACTGAATATAAAGGAGGAATTATGATATACGTGCAACTGTAAAATCAGATGCCTGGAAATATTTCTCTCTCTTTTTTTTTTCTTTTTTTTTTTCATCCAATATAACAGTCAAAATTGTGATACAGTTTCTTTGTCAAGTTGATACTTGTTGTATTACACTGTTGCAAGAATTCTCACTGTTATAATAATACAGTATCTTTATACGCGCTTTCTTTCTCACTTCTCTAGAAACCCTAGCTTTCTCTCTCCATTGTTTGTACAGTGATACATTAGTAATCATGATAGCAAGTGTTGTGATAAATTTCAGGTCATAGGTATTAACTTTTTGACTTTTGCAATGAAAAAAAGAATTAAGCCTACCATACAGGGCAGACATATGGACAGGAGTCATAGGTATTAACTTTTTAACTTTTGCAATTAAAAAAAGAATTAAGCCTCCTATACAGGGCAGACACATGTGCAGCCCCCTGCCCATGTGTCTGTCCTGTACAGAGTCTGATAAACATGCCCTGTACAGTAAGCGGGATTCATGAAAAAACATGTTTATGTTTTAGCTATCCATAATGTACATCATGGCTTTCAAATAAAGAGATATTCTTGGCTTTGAAATTACAATAATGCTCATTGGCCAGGGTCCATGACACGAGGTGAGGTGACAGGGTGTTACGGCAGAGTGGGGTTGAGTGTTGTGTGTGTGTATTTTTTTTTTTTTTTAACATCCAATCATATATTGACAGGTGCCCATTCCTTCATTAAGTCTGTCATTGACTTTATCACTGTAGCAAAATTGTTAAAAATAAAGAGATTATCGAACATCATATCTTAGAATCATGCTTGAAATACACCATTGTTTGCACTTCGTCACACATGGCAAACTGTCCTTTTACAGTTAAAAAAAAAAAAATTCATCCAATTATTTTTTGAAAACAATACAAGTGTGTACAAATTGAGTGTACAAATGGTTAGATCCTCTTAAAAAATAAAAATTTAGCCTAATTTTGATTTCTTAATATCGATCAATTCTCACTGGGTGATGGGGTTTTAAGCTGTGGGTGTATGGATTCTTCACAAAGGGTAGTTGGTTTTTATCGATGTTCCGGTATCACTTTCTTTAACGCTCCTTCTTCGTTAAATTCATACATAAAATCTTAGGTTTAATCGACCACTGTAAGATATTAGCCCCAATACCCACCTTTAAAAAAATGTAAATATACCTATTTTTTAATCTAATTAATATGTATTTACTTTACTTAATGAAAAATACCCTCTTTCACGTAGAAAAATTTGGCAAGCCCTAATCTAATTTCGTTTTTACACTCTAACCCTAATCCCACACCCATCTCCCACTTCCACCATCTCTGTCGACTACCCCAACCACCACCACCATCAGGGATGGACCCAAGATTTTGCTTTAGTGGGGACGAGACATAATTACTTAAAAAAACGATAATATTCAAAACGTAAAACTTTTTTTTTATAATTGTTCCCTACGACTTCTCATACTTTGAAAACGTCGTATAATATTCTCGTTATCAATTTCATTAAATACATCTTTTTGAACATGCACTACTAAACTATCATTCATCCATTGATCTCTAATATGATTACGCAGTCGATTCTTCACAATATTCATTTAAAATATCTCAACATATCTTTCTAAAAATTAACCAAAGCTTGCATAAATATAAAATATACCAACAGTGAAATGAAAAGCTAAGAGATGAACATCAAGAATTGAGATTGCAAATAGCAAGGTTAAAAGATGAATTGCAACAAGGACAGCTGGGTAGGTAATACTAACAGGGGCAAAATATTCCATTATGCCTTAATTCCAAATCAAGTTCAATTTGGTATAATCATCATTCATCATACGCTATCCGTCAAACTCATTCCAGTGAGCTACACAATTTCATTAAACAAAGAATAAACCCAAATAAATATAAGGTGAAGTCTCAAGTCTGTCACTCTAAAGCATACTCGTCATGTTGGCTCAAAGCAGACAAAGCATACAGTCAAGGTATTTACAAATATAAGGAATGGATCTAATGGTGAATCACTTGTCTTCACTGGTCTAAAGGACGAGTGGACGAAATTGGAACTCTCACTGACGTGATTAAATTACACACATGACAAGTGTGGAATTAAAACGTGCATATTCTTAGAATTTAATACAAATACCCAGTAGCTTAAACCTGTATCTGTTCTTCTTCTTCCTCTTTCAATGTTAAGATTAAGAAAGACAAATTGATTACCTAATTTTGCTTCAATCTTCTTCTTCCTATTTCAAAATATGGTGAATCGGAGTCCGGAGATTGGAATGAAGCTGAAGGAATCGCATTTTCGTTGCTCACACTAGGGATGACAACGGTTTGGTTCGAGGTCGGTTCGACCAAAACTATAATCACACCACCAAATTTTTTGGCATACCATAAACGCATCATAATCACGTAAGTCGGTTTGGTTCGTATCTCGGTTCGGTTCGATTTGATTCGGTTAATAATCATGAAAATAAATTATTTTTTATACGTCCAAACTTCAACCGTCAAATTTAAAAAAATAAAAAATTATGAAGAAAAGTCAATAAAAATAAAAACACAATTTACTTAATATCAATTTAACAAACAATATTACAAATGAAAATGCAAACAATATTCCAAATGAAAATATAATGCAAGCAATATCTCAACTTCCAAATGCAAAATTCGAATTTAACAAACAATATTATTAAACATAGGTGAAGACTTTTACTAGCATATGTCAAGATTCAAAGTTGATTCCTATATAATAAATAAGAAATGTAATTAGAGTAATAATATAACCATACTACCTAATCTAAGAAATGTAATTAGAGTGATTATACATTGTTTCTGCTGCCACTTCAACTCCCCGTCTTGCTATGTTCCTTCTTCGGTTTATGAAAAATATATTAATTGTTGAGGTTGCTCCAAAAAATATTGTTAGTTCTGGATGAATTTTTCAGTGGATGGTCTAAGTCTTTGAGGAGAACTACATTTTGTGGTTCAAAGCATGAAGCATGCTGATGGTGGAAACTCTTTAAATACTAGTATTGTTCCTCTATGAGTAGCAGAACGAACAAAATAAGTATGATACTTAATCGGATTCAAAAGTCTTCACAGGAAAATGATGTTAGTCTACAAATTCAGGATCTCCAATCACATCTAGCAACAAGAAGTTGAGTTAATCATCAATACTTTAAGTGCATTTAAAACATTACCGCAGTCACAAATTCTATTACTAAATAGTATCATTATTACTTCAACCATTTTGTTGAAAACTTTATTAATTATTTCATGGGTTCGAGTGCAATAGCAACACCATCTTTGAGATTATAAATGTCATTGGTAAAGGTACAAGACTTGCAAATCCAAGACATCCAAGAAAGTAGAGAGAATGAATGAGAAAATAACATGAAAGAGTGTGTTAAGCTTCAAGTTGTTAGTTATCTATTCCTCATCATTGATATTTTGTTCATTTTACTCATATTTGATTGAAGACAATCGTTATCTTCTCAATGGCGAGCGACGAGCCAGTGATGGAAGCTGATGTACACCAGAATGCGACGGATCTGTTGAGTAGATGAGTGTTTTGTAACTTTTGTTTCCAATTTTTAGATTTAACGTGTAGTCGTGTAGGGTTAGAGACTCAGAGTTAAGTTAACGGGTTATAAGGGTTTACATAATAATGTTCATTGGGCCAAATTTATGGGGAAACCCAATTGTCAAAATTACCTAATTAATTTTGGGAAAAAAATAATGAAAAGCTCAATTGTCCAATTATTATTATTTTTTAACGGATAATCGGTTCAGGGTGGGGCACTGTCGCTAAATACAATACCCATTCCAACACGAATCGGGTTATTAAAATCAAAACCATAACCACCTAATTGCACCATCGGTTCGATTTTTTTCGCTCCATTCGGCTCGGTTAACCGCGATTTTCGATTTTAATGATTCGAATTGCCATCTCTAGATCACACGGGCTCGCTCGCACTTCGCAGGGTTTGAGAATAGGGGGAAGCCGAGAACTGGAAGGGGACATTTGGACTTTTTTTTTCAAAGTTACTTGGGTTAAATTTATGGGTTGCTATTAATCTATATGTGGGCTTTTATCAATGTTAAAAATTAAGGATCCAATTGACCCCACTGGACCCTTAATGGGTCCGCCCCTGATGACTATCACCATCTCTTTTTTCTCTCTTTCAAATCCCACCAACCACCACCAATCGAATATCTATTTTTTATATCTGAAATTAGGACCACCACCACCTCCTCTTTCTTCTCAATTTCATCGAAACATCGTCATAATCTAAGTAAAGATTGTAGTGCTTTCATTGTCTTCGCCACCAATGACCAAACACCACAATAAGCCACCATCTTCCCTCCAAAAAATTGTGGCGTCTTTACATAAAGATAAAAGTTAAAACTCGCTTTAATACTTTTCTCACTTACTTGATTTGCATTGCGGAGAAGAAATCATGAAGAAAAACAAAAACAATTCCTTAAAATCAATTAAACTATACTATAGGGCTTTAATCTTTCTTAAGAAAGAGATCCACGCCACAATTTGATTGTTAATGTTTCATGTTCTCAAGTTTAGTTTACTATGTATCGAATTAATATAATTGTCAAAACAATTTCATGGAGGAACAATGACACGATCCATCACAAATCATCCTAATTGACTTGAAACATGACGTGTCTCGATGGTGGATACCAACTAAATGCCGAATCCACCATTAAGGCTAATTTTGACCTTCTACCAATCATATGCTAAATAATGAAAAGGGAAACACTATATATAAAGTGGTTGCAAAATACTATTTCAAAAATCAGGTCTTAGTTAAATTTTTTATTTATTAAATAATTAATTAAATATATTTTGGTAATTAAAAATATTAAGGTTACAATATTATATAATTTATGGTCACAATTATATATTAGTCACAATTACAGATTTCACAGTTACAAATCATAAATTTTATAAGTCACAACTTATTTTTTGATCACAAATTATCATATTAATAGGTCACTTATTATTTTTCAATCATAAATCACAACTTATTTTACGGTCACAAATCATTTTTCGATCACAAATTATTAAATTAATTGGTCATAATTTGACAAATTGTGAGTTACAATTATAAATCTAGTAGGAATCTCACATTTATTTAGGTCACATTTTTTAAATTGATCACAAATTATCTATTTCATCGATCACATATTATTTATTGATCACACATTAACTAATTTATAGATCACAATAAACTAAATAATTGGTCACAAATCAAAAGGTTATTGGTCTCGAGGTTGATTGTATCACCCCACCATTCCTAAAAAGCTTTAAGAATTAAAAAAAATAAAAAAAGGTTAAAGAGAGAAACTAACTAAAGATAAATATAAAATGATCAATCAAAAGAGTTGCGACAAATGGACAAATTATGACCGAGTATTCAACTACTAGGAAGGTGTCGTTTTAATAACTGGAAGGTGCGAAGCATGGCTGCCAAGTAGACTGCACACAACAATTAAGAAAAATATGCCGTAACATGTGAAATTGTTCAAAATATCCTATAAATAGGAAGTTCATAATATATATATATATATATATATATATATATTACAAAAATTATCCCTAGTGCATTTCAATCAAGACAACAAATATATGGCTGGTGGACTATAAATCTTGGTATGTTTGGTTAATACTTTGGCTGGTGTAAATTTCTAACTTTTAATGCTTCGACTAGCTTTAATGGACCATCTAGACATTATGATGTGATACGCATGGGCGATATAATATGATTTTTGTTCATTTTGTTCGATTAAAAATGACTCAAATCAAGTTTTAATTCAAATTCATAACAAATTTTCAAATCTAAGTAAATCGTTTTGATCTCTATTGACATAATACTTGAAATGATCCATCTTAAATCATTCTATGTACCCAAAACGTGACTGGCATCCATAATGGATGTCAACTAGGAGCCGGATCCATCATCTGCACAAGTCACATTTCGTGTTGGTTTCTCAAGTGTAAAGTTTCTTATTTTTAAATGCAAGAGAAGTTATTTGCAGCAAGTTTAAAGTGTGTTTGGGAGAAATTATTTGAAGCGGAATATTTTTTTTTTTTTTTTTTAAAGATTGCAGGTTTATAAAGTAAAAAAAAAAAAAAGAAAAAATTATAAATTTGGGTATATATAATTATTGGACCATGCTTCTTGTACACCGAGTCATACAACT
Source organism: Osmanthus fragrans (assembly GCA_019395295.1). Taxonomy (NCBI): domain Eukaryota; kingdom Viridiplantae; phylum Streptophyta; class Magnoliopsida; order Lamiales; family Oleaceae; genus Osmanthus; species Osmanthus fragrans. The sequence continues at coordinate 24,338,670 of CM033358.1, read as the reverse complement.
CGGTGTACAGCCCTCTAACGTGGAGGGCGGGGTCCATGCCAATTAATACGTCAGCCCCACCGCCTCATGTGAGGGGGCTGTACACCGAGCTGTATGGCTCGATGTACAAGAGGCTTAATTCATAATTATTTGAGTTTTTTTTATAATTACACTTTTTTTTGATTTTAAGTTTGATACTCTACTCACAATCAAAGGGTAGAGCCCACAATTAAAATAATGGTGGACCCCATGCATTGTGAGTATAATGTCAAAAAAAGTGTTTAAAAAGGAGTGTATTTAAAGAATAATTCTAATTATTTTATTTAAAGAATGTATAATTAAAAATGATTTTAAAAAAAAAAAAATATATATATATATATATATATATATATATGGAATAAGTTATTTGTACACTCTTTACTTACCCTCTCCCTTATCCAACCTCACCTGCCCCCTCATATGAGGGGTGAAAATATTAAATTTAATAAAGTGGGACTCGACCTCTATGTGAGTGTTCGGGTGGGATCAAGTCAACCAAAGGGTAAGGGGAAAGGGTAAGTATAGCATGATTGTATAGATATATATTTTAAATAAATCATACCAAACAAAAACATGGACAGCTTCAATACAGAGCGCCTCGGTGGCCGCTTTGTACAAGGCCTGGCTGAATATCCTCGACAGAAGTCGGAAAAAAATATGACATTTCCTCGAAAAACAAGCCGAGTCCCAAAAGGAAAAATTATAAAAGAAGAAAAAGTAGAGGACCCGAAAAATTTCTTCAACCCAAACAAGAGAGGAAGTGAATAAAAATTGAACAAATTCTCCTCTGTTTTCTTGGAAGATAAAATAATACTTAAAGAAGAAAGCACAATAGGCATTCACACAAACCCACAAAACAAAGCTCCTGTGATTCGTTTCCTAGAAAAGAAGGCTTAAAGAAGAAAAGGGGTAAATATGATTCCTTCAATAGCATCGATTTCATCATCTTCTCCAGCTACGGCGAGGGTTGAGAAGGCCACCAGCGAGTTCTTGATTGGTCCCGATTGGACCATGAATATAGATATCTGTGATACCATCAATTCCAACCAGATGTATGTTATTTTTTTTTTTTTTTTTTTTGTGTGGAGTTTCTTGATTTTTCATGCAAAGTTGACTTTTGTAATTGTGGGTTTCTATTTCTCTTTTATATCTCGAAAAGTTGGAAATTGTTATATGAATTTTAAATTTTAAATTGTTCGTTCTGTTCTTGAATTTGAATATTAGAAAATGAAAAGATTGTTTCCTCTTTATCGCCTTCAATTGTAATTTGGAGTCACAGTTTTGAAACGTGTTCCGTGATTTTGGTTAAAAGGCTGGTTGAGTATGGTAGTTAAGGGAAAAAGACGGGAAAGATGATCAATTTTGAATTTTTTTCTGAATAGGAGATGTGGAAGGGGGCTGTTGACAAATTATTCTTTATATTTTTGTATTGTAAATTGAATTTCTTTCGAATTATTTTTTATTTTTATAGCTAACCACCATCAACCCCATTTTTCACCTTGAATTGGTCAAAGCCAAAAATGTATTTTGAGTGAAAAGTCTTCTGGTATTATATTAACGTGTAGGCAAGTAGAAATTGTGAAGGAATACTGATGTTTATAGGTTCACTCTTTAGGCTTGCAAAAGATGCTGTCAAAGCTGCGAAGAGAAGGTTGCAGCACAAGAACCCGAAAGTTCAATTACTTGCTTTAACGGTATTATTTACAGAAAAAAGTTGTTTTTCCATCTTCCTCTGAAACTATATAGTCAGACTGTTTTCTTGGTCCACTGAGTTTGCTTCTTGAATGTTTTTCTAGCTTCTGGAGATGATGGTCAAGAACTGTGGTGATTATGTGCATTTTCAAATTGCTGAAAGAAGTATTTTGCAAGAAATGGTGAAAATTGTAAAGAAAAAGGCAAGTTTTCTTTCTGTAACAGTTGGGATAATGACCTAAGCAATAAAATGTTCTTTCCTTGTATTTGCAAATCACCAACTCAAGTGGATACTCCTTTTATCATGTGTAGCAATGCATTATCCCTCAATAATAAATTGCATAAATATTCGAGATAATTGCAGTCGCGGTCCCTAACCTTTGCATTTTTTGTAGACTTTACCTTTACCTTTACTTTGTACTACTCGGAGTCCTAAACCTTTCACAAATTCGCAGTCGAGGTCCAAATTCCATCCATTTGACCGTTAGTTAACCAGAAAATCTAATTTTGACCAAATTTGGTAAGGGTAAAATAGTAACTCTATAAATCCATATTATAAAAAACCAAACAAAATTAGGAAAAAAAATAAAAATAAAAAACACCCCACCCGACTCCACCCGCAATCAAAACCCCCTATCTTCTTCTCCGACAACCCCACCAGAAACAGTCATCGCGCCACCATCGCCGCCACCGCCAGTTCCACCACAGCAAATTATGCACAACAAATCGATTCCAACACAGCAATTCGAAGTAAATAGATTCCAACACAGAAAATGGATTCCGAAAAATCAAATCAATTTCACCTTAGATCTGCAGCGAAAAAAACTGAAACGAATGAGGAGCTAAGGATTTGCGGTGAATAAGGCAAAACGAAGAGATTAGATTTGGGCGGACCTACACTGCAAATCGATTCCTCCTTCGACCCACCATCGATTCAACCTCCACTTTCGACCCACACTGCAAATCGATTCCTCCTTCAACCCACCTTCAATTCCACACTACAAATCGATTCCTCCTTGGACCCACCTTTGATTCCACCTTTGACCCACACTCAAATCGATTCCTCTTTCGACCCACCTTCGATTCCACACTGCAAATTGATTCCTCCTTGGACCCACCTTTGATTCCACCTTCGACCCACACTGGACATTGATTCCACCTTCGACCCACTTTCAATTCCACCTTCGCCGAAGCTCTGAAGCCTGCTACTGAGGAAGCGATGGTGATTTTCGCCGCTGAAAATATTTTTTCACCTTTCGACCACTAGTGTGGACGGGAGTAGGGAATTGGGATGGGGTGTGTTGTGTTTTTGGTTTTTTTATTTTTATTTTTTTCCTAATTTTGTTTGGTTTTTTATAATATGGGGATTTATAGAGTTACTATTTTACCCTTACCAAATTTGGTCAAAATTAGATTTTCTGGTCAACTGACGGTCACGGCTGCGAATTTATGAAAGGTTTGGAACTTCGAGTGGTGCAAAGTGAAGGTTAAGGTAAAGTCTACAAAAAACGCAAAGGTTAGGGACCGCGGCTACAAGCCTGCAATTATCCCTAAATATTCGCAATCATTTGCCTTGGCTTATTTGTTTCTTTCTATGAGCTCAGCTTGAGCTTCGTCTAAATAGTTAGGTGTTTAATGAGCCAGCTAGTGGCTGCAAGTTGGAAAAGAAAGAAGGCTAACGCTGTTTATCCAATTTATGAATAGCTGATTAAAGACAAGGAGCTTTGATCCTGAACACCCATTCACTAATCTCGAAAATAGTAGATATCACTATATCTATCTGTATATGTTTATGAATGTTCGCCAACATATTTTTATATAAATAGGCCTACTATATCTTCAAAAAGACAATCTTGATTGGAGTTAGATGTAGATGCAAGACATGTAATCTTAACCAATAAACTCTTGATGTTTGGATGGCTAACATTGGATAAACATTCTATTGTTTATTGCAGTCCAGCTGATTCACGTCATTTGGTCTTTTCTCCATGTGTAGCTTACGTAAATCTATTGACTATTACTTTCTACATAGTATATTCTCATGTAATATGTAGTTGTTTTGTTTTGTCTCCCTCCATTTGAATGTTCAATTCTCTAGAACTAGTTAACTTTTTGGTATTGATATACCAATCTTGTAGATGTTTTTGCAGACAGATATGCATGTGAGAGATAAAATTCTTGTACTTATTGATTCTTGGCGAGAGGCATTTGGTGGATCTGGTGGAAGATATCCTCAGTATTACATTGCTTATGAGGACTTGAGGGTAAGCTACTTCTCAATCTTGGTCTGTTCCATGGTCGATTTCATACATAGATGGGTTTTTTTTTTTGTTTTTTATTTTACTACAATTATGTGTGTATTTGGTTATGTATGTATTATGTAATCAATTCCAATAAGACTGCGTTGGGTTTAGCCTTGTGTTTGACTTGGTTTAGCTTACTGCATAGTAGAAATATGGTTTAATTATTTTGAATTGATGTTTCTTAGTTACAAGTTTTATCAAATTTCTTGGACAATTTTAAAAATGTTTGTGAACTAATCTTTATTATGTTGAAAACTTTATTGTTGTTACAAAGTTTTTGTTATATGACTGCTGAAAATTGGATTGTTGCAGCGCTCAGGTGTACAATTTCCTCAGCGTTCTCCAGATACAGCTCCAATATTCACTCCACCTGTTTACTCATCCAATATCCAGACATCCCCAGCCAGGTTATGAAATGACAAGTAGTTCTACAACAAGTCTTGATGAAGCCATGGCAGCAGAAGTGGAAACTCTACGGTTAGGATAGTATTTTAGTGGCATGTTTGATAAGGTGGACCAGATATTATTCAACCATATTGAAAAATAAAAATAACTTAAAATCTTGTCCTTTTGTACTATGCAGTCCTATTCAACTGTGTATCAAACATGCCCAAACCGTTTCTCACATAAACTAGTCTTCTATGTTGTTTAAATATTCTTTGGATGTCCTTGGTATATTTTACATATCTTTTCTTTCTCCTCTATACCCCATTTATGTCCTTTATTCTTCTGTAGTTTATCAAACTTAAATGCTATGCGGGTTGTTCTGGAACTCTTGACCGATATGCTGCAAGCTGTAGATCCAAGTGATCGCTCGGTATATGCGGTTCTCACTTGTACTATGCCCCGACTTAAATTAGCAAATCATAGCAGCAGAGAATCCTGAATATTTTTGAATTCATCATTATAGGCTATTAAAGATGAAGTGATAGTTGACCTTGTTGAACGATGCCGTGCCAACCAGAGGAAGTTAATGCAAATGTTGACAACAAGGGGGTAGTTCTTTCTTTATCTTTTCTTGTCATCTATCAACGTAAGATCAATGGTTCACAATGCCACCACGACTCTAAAAATAACCGTGGCCTAAAATTTCCAGAGAATGAGTAACATGAGCCCATAATTGAAATTGATCGTATTTGAAAGTTTCGTAAAAAAACATTGTCCTCAACCTAATATCTTTATATTGGTTCGCTTTGTGGCAGGGGATGAAGAACTTCTTGGTCAAGGACTTGAATTAAACGATAGCTTACAGAGCGTACTGGCAAAACATGATGCAATAGCTTCTGGTTCGCCACTACCACCTCAAGTAACAAGTGTCAATCCCCATTTGGCTGAGATACATGACACTAGTCTCATCCCTTCCGAAGTCACCGAGCACAGTTCAACATCAAATGCTAAACCTTCTGCACCAGTGGTTTCTGTGACTCAGAGTCTAATTGATGGCGAAGAAGAAGATGATGACTTCGCACAGTTGGCTAGAAGGTCTTTTTTCATTTATTTATTTAGAATCTCCTTGTATACAATCTCTTACAGCAAAGTACACTGCGCATCAATTTTTTATTATCATTATTATATGCTTGCTCATAATATTATAGGAAATTTGTCCTAGATGATTTTTTTTTTTTTTTTTTTTTTTTTTTTTGGTTATTATGGTATAGTAAATTGTCGGGGCTATCAATTTATAAAGAAGATCTTGTGATTCTCTAAACCGTTCATCTAAAAAGGCATTACAATGTCATTTAAAAGATTCCGAGATTATATGTTGGTCTAGTAAATCATTCATCAGATCCAGGAATGTTGTGTATGAAGATTTTTTTATCCTCAATCATCATTTTGAAGCGAAGCTGTTTTTCAATTTTGTATTCAATATTATTATGATCATCTTCTTTGGGTTTTTTAACGAAGTTCATGCTTTGTTGATGCAGGCATTTAAAAACTCGCAATAATGCTTCTCAGGGTTCATCTACTATAAATAGTGAGGGTGTCATCTCGGTGAATACAAACCACAATGCGGGACCTCCAGAAGTGCCGTCAACTCCTGTAACAAGCAATGCATTAGTTCCAACTACTCCTGCACCTGTCCAGACCTCAAAAGAGTTTGATTTCACGGACCTCCTGAGCGATGCATTAGTTCCAATCAGTGTGTCGAGTGATCAAACTTCGCAGCCGACATCCTTTATAACTTGTACTTTTCCCTTGGCCACCGAAGGGATTCCATTTTCCTCTGATGGTTACAGTGGGTACCCAACTCCAGCCTTAAACAGTTATATAGCTCCCTGGGCTCAATCACAGCCTCGACCTGGACTCCCGTCTCAGCCACAACTCCCAACTCAGCCTGAGCCTCAACCCTTGCCTCAGTATGCACAAGTGGCATCACAGCCACAACCACAACCACAACCACAACCACAACCACAAACACAACCTCAGCCTCAATTCGATAGTCGACCTCAACAACAGGTAGAACTTCGTCCTCAACCTCAATTTCAGTACTCGTGTGGCTACCCCCCTCCACCATGGGCAGCCACACCCGGTTATTTTAGCAATCCAAATCCTGTATCAAGACCTTACACATATTCAACTCCAACACCCATCTCTTCATCCATGCCTCAGCAGGAGACTAAATCTTTGCAACATGTTGACTCGTTCCCTGCCAGAGAGAGCTATGTGTCAATTAACGGAGATACGCAGTTCAACTCAAGTCCTCGATCCACATCTCTTGCTGGGCAGAAGCCCTTCATTCCATCAAATAGATTATTTGAAGATCTTAATGTGTTTGGCGGTACAGATGGAAGATTTAAAGCGACAAATAACCCACCTTCCAGCTTGTTGGGAAACAGCAGCCAAGGTATGGTTGGAGGAAGAAAGTGACAGAGGTTGATATACTCGGTTCAGCATATGGCAAGTCTTGAGCAATCAGGAAGTAATACTGTCAGTATGATGTACATCTGTTTTTCTTTTTGAAGGATTTTTTTTTTTTTTTTTTTTTTTTTGGTCTTCTAGAAGAATATGGAGTTCACTAGAGGTAGATGTTAGATTGATTTAATTATGGTGTTGCACTGAACTTTTGTGCTAGCAATAGGAACAAATAAGTTCCCCTGTTAATCAGATTCCTTTTATGCCTGGAGCTGGAAACACTCCTTTGTTCATCCAATACAATAATCAATAATGTGATTTTCTTGGTTAGTGAAATTTCTTCTTATTGGTAAGCATTTCCAATTAGTAAATCATGGGCTTATTTGATTGTTTTAATATTAATTATAGTATTTGAGGTTTATATTAGCATGATTTGATGGTAATAATTAATATTCACCTTGACCATCATGAATTTTTTTTTCGATACGTTGAGCCCTTTAACATATTTTTTCTTTGAAGAATTTTGGAAAATTTCAGGATTTCGGTACTTGGCTAGCAATAACCATGATTGTCGAATGATAATTGTATTAAGTCGTACTGCCTTTTACTTTACCATGCAAATGGACATATTGCATGTTTGTTATAGACTTTTGTAGATCACAATCTTAGTATCACAAAATGTGCTGTGAAGGAGATATGTTTGGTAAAAGAAATTTCTTCCTCCCAAACCTTCAATCTGGGTGCGTAAACTACAAGTTGTCAGCTACCAATATGGGACATTTGAAATGTGCAAATGGGCAAAAAAGTGTCAATTTTTCAAGTCTCGTTATGGTTTAAGCGCAAACATAGATCATGGAGCTAAGGCCCTACTTGTAAGAAAGGGTAGAAGGCACTATAAGAAACACTCAATTTTTCAATGGACTCATTTCATCTCACCCTCCAAGGACTAGTCTTGGAAGAGAAGAGTTGGGATAGGCTGGCACAATCAATATAAAAACTTGCCAATCCTAGTACATAGTTCATCTTTCCCATTAGCAAAAAAAACTGAATTCGAACTAATGATCTATTCTCATTGGATATTTTCAGTAGATCTAGCAAGTGCAAACCAATGGAGGCAGGGGTGCCACGGGATGTAAAATGTTGTTTTTGCTGGTTAACAAAAATCAGATTACATAAACAGGAGTTCACCTGTACAAATTAAACGACAGATTTTTTAAGTGCCGACAGAGGGGAAAAAAGGAAAAGAAAGAAAGTAGCACGCTAAACCAAAAGCAAAAAGAGAATTTTTTTTTTTTTTTTAATATTTACAGCTTTCTTCACCTATAAAACAGTAAACTGTCAAAGCCTCAAAGGAATTTGTTGATACTTCTCTCTGTTGTCTGCTGAGTAAGAGGCAGAATAAATATATCAATTATACATCTTCAACAAGGACTTCAAATGTACCCTTCAAATGCAAATTTAATTTTCACTGCTTATCTATCTGGGTGGAGAGATCTCGTCTGCATAGATTGAAACACAGGCATCGGCAGCTCCAGCAGCGAGCAGTACTTGATAGGGATGGAACGTAAGACAGCTAACCGATCCTATCTTTTGGGCCATGAAAGTGGGGTAATACCGAATGGTACCTAATTGCTCGCCCTCCAAATTGAACACTTTGATAAGTTGCTTGGCTGAGCCACTTGCTACGAGGGGTGCATGCCGATGAACAGCTAAAGCTGTAAGAGATCCTCTATGAGCATCAATCGTAAGGTATGCATCTTTACCACGTCTTAAATCAAGAAACTGTATATCACCAGCAGGCGATGCACTGACAATCTAAAAAGTAATAGAAACAGAAGATCCAAGGTGCATTAAAAATAACACTTATGCCAAACTTGATTTCAATAGACATCGATGGCACGCTTGGTAAGGTAGATTGGACAATATTCAAGAAATAAAAAGAACTATCCAATCTAGTTTAGTATTACGTACCAAACATGTCATCAATTTTAGCCAAAAGGTAATAGGATAGGAGCATAGTAGCCACGCCAAACGGCACGTTGCTCTATGAACCTAAAGTAAAGGGGAGGGAGAGAGAATACTCACCTTCACTGGCTCAAGTCCAGGTTGGAAGCCAATCCCCACCACTCTTTCTACTCGTTGAGTGTGCAGTTGGGTAGCACTGACAAGCCTAAATTTCATGTAAAATATAGAGAGATACAGAAAGTTACAAATAAAAATATTTCCATGCTTGAAAATATTGTACAGAAGAGTATATGAAAAGAAAGAGTGCAGGGCATACAAGGATAATCCAGGAGACAACATTCTCAATTATTAAGACAACTAGCATACATAGAACCCGCAAAAATTTAGGACTAAAATTTTCAGCAAGACTGCAGATGCTAGATGTTTAAAATTTTGCTAGATCATTAATCTGCAAGATTTGTGCCATAAGCCCAGAAAAGGCTAATTGTCAAAATAATGTGAGGTATCAATGTGTTTTCAGGGGCACCAACATGCAGTCATACTATCAAATAATATAGATTCTTACATTTCAGGTGTTCGAATGTCAAATAACCTGACATATCCATCCACATAACCAGCGGCGAATTGACCTCCATGAACTTGAGAAACAGACTGCAGAACATGCAATGAATTAGTTAAGTCAGGAACATGATAGGTCCCAATCTATAACACAAGGAAGGAAAATGTTTTTGTATTAATTGAATGGAAAACTACAACTCCAAATGGAAATCATAAGAGGCCATTCGAGAGGGCCATACTCTCCTAATATTACTTCACTCACAATCTTCTGCACCTATTCTATTTATTTTATAACCTCCTGTGCAACTAACTCTAACCATGTCACTACTGCTCAACAGAATTTGTTACTCCTCTACAGCCTTCTTGATCCTTCTAGAATAGGTGTAAATGATTGGGGGCCTATCAATTACCCCTCCCAATTTAGTCATCTTGTCCTCAAGGTGGAAAGAAGGAAATTGTTGGTTAATGAGATCAAAAGACTCCCAGCTTGCTTCCAAGGACGACAGCCCGAACCATTTAATCAGCACCTCCATCCTATCAGCGCTGCCCAGTGGTGCAGAGCGTATTTCCAACACAGATTCTGGTTTCACTATTAACTCCCATTCTGCCCCCAAGTGTTGTGGTAAAGGAGAAAGTAGATGGAATTTCCCCACAGCCTTTCTGAGTTGAGAAACATGAAAAACTGTATGAATTTGGGACTCGGGAGGTAGTTTCAATCTATAAGCCACTTGTCCCACTTTTGCTAGCACTTCTCAAGGCCCATAGTACCTGGGGGCAAGCTTCTCATTGAAGCAGTGTGCTAATGATTTAAGACGATAGGGCCACATTTTCAGATAGACCAGCTCCCCAGTTGTGAAATCTACAGCCCTCCTATGCTGGTCAGCTGCGGCTTCCATCTTTTGCTGAGCTCTTTGTAAATGCATCTTGAACTCATCCAATAACTGGTCCCGTTCCAGCAGCTGGTGATCGAGCGAAGACACAGCAGTGGACCCCTTCTCGAAACGGATGAAAAGAGGTGGATCCTGGCCGTACAAATCCGAAATGGGATTAATTGAGCAGATACATGGAAGGAAGTGTTATAAGAGAGTTCAGCCCATGCTAGAAAATGAAACCTCTTTATGCCTGCCTGAAGTGAAGCAACGCAGATATGTCTCAATACACCTGTTGAGTACCTCTGTCTGACCGTCGGTTTGTGGGTGATAGGCCAAACTAAGCCTCAGTTTAGTGCCTTGCAACTGAAAGAGTTCACTCAAAATTTGCTGACAAACACCTTGTCACGATCAGAGATTATTGATCGCGGCATACCATGCAATTGAACTATTTCCTTGATAAAAACTACCACCACAGAAGGTGCTGAGAAAGGGTGTTTAAGGCCCACGAAGTGGCTGTACTTACTCAAGCGATCCACAACTACCAAGATTGAGTCAAAACCGTCTGATTTTGGCAACCCTTCAACAAAATCCATGGATATATCATCCCAAATTTTCTCCAGCACAGGTAAAGGTTGAAGCAGCCATGCAGGCATGAGGGTTGAATACTTGTTCTGTTGACAGGTTGCACAAGCTGCCACATAACCCTGGATATCATTCTTCATGCCCCTCCAATAGAATTTTTCAGCAACCCTTTTGTATGTCTTGAGGAAACACCATGGCAACCTATTTTGCTATCGTGACCCTCTTGCAATGCCAACAACACAAATGGAGAATCCTTGGGTAAGGCGAGTCTGTCACGATATAATAGAGCACCCCGTACCAAAGCAAACCCTGGGCACAATGTGAGTCAGCCAGTAATGCTGTGAGAATCTGGCTCAATTCTGGGTACTGCCTTTACTAATTCATCTTTCTGTAGAACACATGGCATACTAAGTGCAGTCAGGGCTGTAGCTAACTCAATGCGGGATAAGGTGTTGGCCGCTTTATTTTCCTACCCTGGCTTGGACTCGATGTCAAAATCAAATTCCAGTAGATAGTGCCTCCACTTTTGTAAGGCAAATACAATTGCCATCAATTCCCTCTCATAAATAGACTTGCTACGAGCTTGAGGTGGAAGAACTTGGCTGAAATAAGCAATGGGCATCTGGTGTTGCATCAAAACTGCCCCCAAACCATGTCCAAACGCATTGGTTTCAATCCCAAATAGCTTTGAAAAATCTGGAAGTCCAAACACTGGAACCGAAGCCATAGCCTTTTTTAAACTCACAAAGGCAGCCTCCGCCTCATCATTCCACCCAAAATTATCTTTTTTTCAGTTGTTGCATAAGTGGCCATGCTATCCTCCCATACGCTTCTACAAACCTTCGATAGTACCCAATTAGACCAAGGAACCCCCGTATTTCCTTAAGTGATTTAGGTCACGGTCAAGCTGTCATAGCAGCCACTTTAGATATATCAGCAGCTACCCCTTTTTTTGAAATTATGTGGCCAAGGTACTCTAGTTCTTTCTGACCAAACAAGCATTTCTTTTTGTTGGCAAAAAGATGGTTATCCACTAACCGCTGCAACACCCATCTCAAATATTCCTGGTGCTCCTCCACCGTTCAACTATAGACTAAATATCATCGAAGAAGAAAAAAAAATCTCCAGAGTTGCTTCCTGAATATATCGTTTATCAATGACTGGAAGGTCACGGGTGCATTTTTTAGGCCAAACAACATGACTAGGAATTCATAATGGCCCTCATAAGTGCGGAATGCAGTTTTAGGGATGTCCTCTGTCTTCACCCTGATCTTATGATATCCCGATTTCAAATCCATCTTCGAAAAAAAGGTCGACTCATCCAACAGCTCATCGATGGCTGGAATTGAAAATTTATCAGCAATAGTCACTTTGTTCACTGCCCGATAGTCAACGCAAAACCTCAAACTCCCATCCTTTTTATTTACTAGGACCACTGCACTTGAAAATGGGCTTATGCTATGCTGAATAACCCTGCAAGATTCTCATGTACTAACTTTTCGATCTCATTTTTCTGAAAATGCGGGTATCTATACGGTCTCACAGTAACAGGGCATGCTCCCGACTGTAAGTTAATGGCATGGTCATGATCCCAATGAGGGGGCAGCTTACTACCGATCTCGAAAACTGCGAAAAATTCCTTCAATACCTCGGTAATGATCTCCGATGGCTCTAGCGACCCTCCTTCGGCCCCAACAATGATATTTCCCAATTCCAGTAAGAGCCCTTCTCCCTCTTTGGTTTGTCCAATTCTGCAGTAAAATATCCACCTTCTCCATCTTGCCTGAATTCATTGAATGGAACTCCGATCGTAATGCATCAAGACTGGTTTGAAGCTCGTGATGATTGCTTTCCACCTTTTGCTCCAACACACTTACTTGGTCCGCCAGTGTCATGATTGTGATATGAAATTGGTGCTCTGATACCAAGATGATAGGTCCCAATCTATAACACAAGGAAGAATAGAAAGAATGCAGGAAAATGTCTACAACTCAAAATGGAAATCATAAGAGGCAATTCGAGAGGGCCATACTCTCCTAATATTACTTCACTCAATCTTTTTCATGCCAATGACTCCCTGCACCTATTCTATTTATAACCCCCTATGTAACTAAATCTAACCATGTCACTACTGCTCAACAGAATTTGTTACTCCTCTACAGCGTTCTTGATCCTTCTAGAATAAGTGTATTTGATTGGGGGCCTATCAGAACATTGAGGATATTCCATCACAGAGGGGAACGGTGTACACAAAGGATATTCCATCTGAGAAATTTAAAAATAACCACCAAAGAAAACCTAGAAGACTGGTGTCAATTTCTACAGCACAATTTTGTATAAAGATAAACTAGGCATGAAGATCTAAATTTGATTTAGCAGCTGCAACAAAGGAAAATAGGGACAGACTTTGTTTTTTTACAAGATATAAGAACTGAAGATGTCAACTTCATTTATCAAGTACTCAAGAAAAAAAGTTCAATGTTAAAAAGCATACAGGTAGCATAGTGCACTGATTGGAAGTCTTTGACAATGCTCTCAGCACTTACAACAAAAGACTCAACCAGCACAAAGAAAACAATTGAACATGATCAACTAATAACATAATAGGAGTAAGGTAAAATTTAAACCCACCAATGTGGGGAAGCTATATAGGAAAATTAATTGAATATGTGCTAATAACATTTAATTTGGGAGTAAAGTAAAAGTTGAAACCCACCAATGCAGAGATACTGCAATCCGAGGTGGACGGTATGGTATTTACAAGTTGCTCTTTATCCAGATCCCAAGCCACAATAGAAGAAATCTCTCCCGAAGCAAACTAGTTTTGCAACATCATAATAATGTATTAGGAAAATATATACAGTAAATTAACATACTAATCCATGCGGTCAACATGTACATTGAACACATTTATGCTTATTCCAGAACAGAACAGGAACATACAAGATATCCAGACTGCTGCTGCCAATCTACAACAGCATTGACACTGCGTACCCCAGGTCTGTTATCCGGAATTGAAGGGAATGCAGTAACTAACTTCTGCTGTCCTTTAGAAGCATAATCTTTCCAGATTCGGATATTTCCATCATCTGTATAGGATAAGCAGAATAAAATACAGATTCATGGGCTGTTTGACAAAGCTTTTGATATAAAAATTTAGCAGACTGATCAAATTTGATGAAATCTGCGGTTGAAAAGCTTATAAAAGTTGTGGATCCTATAAATGTCTATTTAAAATTAATTGTTGACTTAGAACTCAACTTTTTAAAAACTTTTTAAGCTATCCCAAACAAGAACTCCATCAAAATCAACCACCTGGTTTACGTCCATGCATGTGCCTTCCAAGTTGAAAAAATAAAATGGTAAGAAGCTTACTCGAAGCAATAAGAAGCAGGCCTTCATCGAGCTCATTTACAAGACACAATTTTGAAACTCCTTTGTCAGAGTAATCATGGTTATCAAAGCTGTTCAGCAGAGTAGCTTCCTCATAATTCCATACCCTGACAGGAACGACATTAAGAAATTATTGCATCATATAAAGCGCCTGTTTGACCCCACTTTCTGCTAAGAATGCATTTTGGAATAATAGATTGATTGAGAATGTATAGTTTAAAAATAAGGAAATGTTTAGGTTTTGATTGTAATATTATTTTATTGAAGAATGTTTGGTTTAAAAAAAGAGAGAATGTATTTTAGAAATAACGAGGACCAAACAAAGGCAAAAGAAAGAACACAACAGAACTAATGAAGAGAATTAACAAGATGTGAGAAACACTATATAACTCGTATGAGAATTATGAAATATAGATGACATAATATAAATAAGATTCACTATATACAGATATTCAGTTCCATTTAAGAGCATATGATGTTTACAAAATGAATGAGTGAAAGATTCTAAATCAATCCATGTACAAAACTGTAGAAAACGTCCAAGTATGGGAAGATATCAAGGATGAAGATTGTGATTATTTTAGGATATTGTATTTTAGGATAATTGGTTGTTTCCTTATTAGGCAGATTATTTTTCCTTTTTTTCTCCCTACTTATGTACTATAAATTAATTGTATTATTGATGAAAATAATAATGAAGAAAGACGAGAATTCATTCCAATATTCTCTTCATGGTATCAGAGCCTAGGTGTCTCTAAAACCTAGCAATTCAATGGCGGAATTCCCCGTCAACAGCAGAGAATCAACGACCTCTGCGACGTCTGAATTCGAAGCAGGGACCATCTCCTCAATCAGTTCTAATGGACTGGAGACTTCCTCCTTCCAACTCATGGTGGAGAAATTGAATGGAAGGAATTATCGAGAATGGGCTCAATCTATAAAACTGGTAATCGACGGTAAAGGGAAACTGGGGTACCTTACTGGCGAGACTAAGAAACCAACTGACAGTGCCATGCTACAGAAGTGGAAGTCCGAAAATTCAATGGTAACAGCTTGGTTGGTGAATTCCATGAAATCGGCGATAGGAAAGACGTACCTGTTTCTCCCAACCGCAAAAGAAATCTGGGATGCGGTAAAAGATACCTACTCTGATTCGGAAGATTTTTCCCATATTTTCGAGATGAAAACTCGGTTGTGGCAGACACGGCAAGGCTCGAGAGATGTAACAGAATATTATATGGAAATGGTTACTCTTTGGCAAGAATTGGACCTCAGTGGCGAGGAGTGGAAATGTGGCGAGGATTGCGCCTTGTACAAGAAGAAGCAGGAGAATGAACGAGTATATGAATTTCTTGCGGGGCTAAATCGCGAACTGGATGATGTTAGAGGCCGGATACTGGGTCGGAGACCGCTACCCCCCACTCGCGAAGTGTTCTCCGAGGTCCGACGTGAAGAGGCACGCCGGCAGGTGATGATGAAGGAACACGCCGGAGAAGCGTCCGCCCTAGCCACGAACAGACCTCCAAGCTTGAGGAATAATAGGCCAAGGAACTGGACGCCAGCGACTGGATCACTTAAATCGAATGGGCCAACTAGAACTGGGCCGGCTAGACTTCATGGGCCTACTGAATTTGGGTCGCTTAGCAATTCTTTTGGTGGATTTGGGCCCGCTGGACTTGGAGGAGGAAATTTGGGCCTATCATCAAAAGGAAGTAGTGATGGATCCAACCCAAAATTACGGGAACGACCCTGGTGTGAACATTGTCGTAAGCCGGGACATAAAGAAGATACATGTTGGGAAATTCACGGAAAACCCACTGATTGGAAACCAAAAAAAATTACCAAGAGCAGGGGATATCAAGCCGAAACAGCAAATAATCAAATTTCTGGTGGTGCTTTCAATTCAGAACAACTAGAGCAACTTTACCAAATATTCTCAAGCCTTCAAACACATGGTCAGCAATCTCCTAAAGGTCCTTCTAGTTCCCTTGCTCACAAAGGTAACTTTCTTAGAGCCTTAAGCACTTCACGATCGAAAACTGCCTGGATTATTGATTCTGGTGCTTCCGATCACATGAAGGATTCACATCACCTATTCACTTCTTACACTACTTGTGCGGGAAACATTAAAGTAAAAATTGCAGATGGCTCACTCTCATCTGTTGCAGGAAAAGGGAGTATTCGAATCTCTGAGACCTTAACATTAACCTCTGTACTTCACGTCCCAAATTTGTCCTGTAACTTGTTATCTGTCAGCCAGTTGACAAAACATTCTAATTGTTCTGCTAATTTCTTTCCGTCTTATTGTATCTTTCAGGACCTTTCATCGGGGAAGACGATTGGCAGTGCTAAGGAGTTTGAGGGACTATACTACTTTGAAGAAGCTGATATGAGTAAACTAGGTCATTTGTTAGACTGTAATTCAGCATTTGCCTCTAGCGATAGTAAATTTTTGTTATGGCACAATAGATTGGGACACCCTAGCTTCAAATATTTGAAACATGTATTACCTTCCATTTTTAATAAAACTTCTGTTGAGATTCAATGTGAAAGTTGTGAATTTGCAAAACATAAGCGTACACCATTTCCCGCTTCCACATACAGGCCATCTAAACCTTTCGCCATGATTCACAGTGATTTATGGGGTCCTTCCCGCTACTCTAACCGTACCCAAACGAAATGGTTTGTCACTTTTATAGACGATCACACTCGTGTGTGTTGGGTTTACCTCCTAAAAGAAAAAACGGATGTCCGTTCCGTATTCATAAACTTTCACTCTATGATTCAAACCCAATTCCAAACTCCACTTCAAATTCTGCGCACCGACAATGGCACGGAATACTTCAATAATGCATTCCAAGACTATCTAAAAAATCATGGGATAGTCCACCAAAGCTCTTGTGTTAACTCTCCCCAACAAAATGGGATTGCTGAACGAAAAAATAGGCACTTACTCGAGGTTGCTCATGCTCTCATGTTCACTACAAACGTGCCAAAAACTCTTTGGGGGGATGCCATTTTAACTTCTGCGTATCTCATCAATCGAATGCCTAGTCGAACTCTCTCCTTCAACTCACCTATGCAGAGACTCCAACAGCACTTCCCGACCTCTCACCTCAATTCAAATCTACCTCTCAAAGTATTTGGTTGTACTACTTTTGTACATGTTCACTCCCATCTTCGAAATAAACTTGAACCACGTGCAATCAAATGTATGTTTCTTGGATACTCACCTACACAAAAAGGCTACAAGTGTTATGACCCGTCCAACAAGAAAATCTACGTTAGCCTCGACGTAACCTTCTTCGAAAACACCCCCTACTACAAAAAACATCATTTTCAGGGGGAGAATATGAGTGAAGATTCTAATCGAGAATTCTTAGACATTGACCTTTCTCCGTCGGAACTAATACATACAAAACCAATTAATCCACATTCTAATGTGCTATATGCAAAAGGAAACTTAAATGCAGGGGGAGATGATGGAAAAAATAGTGACAATGAACTGTTGGTTTACTCAAGGAAGCCAAAATCAAAGTACAAGGAAACTCTTACACCCGAGGCACCAAGAGAGTCAGAACCGGTGATAGGACCTGAGGAGAATCTGTCCAATGAATCTTCAGATCTAGATTTACCCATTGCTGTCAGAAAACCAACTCGGTCATGTACTCTCCACCCTATTTCAAAATTCATTTCTTATGATGCTTTATCCACAAAGTTTCGTACTTTCACAGCTAACCTTGATAAAATAGAAATCCCACTGAATATTCAGGAGGCCTTGGAATCACCTAAATGGAGAGAAGCAGTAATGGAAGAAATGAATGCTTTGGAGAAAAATGAAACTTGGGAAGTGGCAAACTTACCGAAGGGAAAGAAACCTGTAGGCTGCAAATGGGTCTTTAATGTAAAATACAAGGCAGATGGGACAATAGAACGCTATAAAGCACGTCTAGTTGCCAAGGGATACACTCAAACTTATGGAATTGACTACACTGAAACATTTGCACCCGTGGCGAAACTCAATACAGTTCGAGTTCTCTTGTCATAAGCAGTAAATCTAGACTGGCCGCTTCAATAGCTAGATATTAAAAATGCTTTTCTTAATGGGGAACTAGAAGAAGAAGTTTACATGACAGCACCACCAGGCTTCAACAATAGATATGAAGAAAATCAAGTGTGTAAACTAAAAAAATCTTTATATGGACTTAAACAGTCACCAAGAGCTTGGTTCGATAGGTTTGCAAAGGTGCTAAAGAAGCAAGGATACCACCAAGGACAGTCAGATCACACCATGTTCTTCCAACAATTCAAAGATGGGACAAAGACTGTTCTAATTGTATACGTAGATGATATAATCCTAACAGGGGATAACATAGCTGAAATGGAAAAACTAAAGAAGTGTCTAGCCGCTGAATTTGAGGTAAAAGACCTATGACAAATGCGATATTTTTTAAGGATGCAGGTTGCAAGATCAAAGAAGGGTATCAGTATTTCTCAAAGGAAATACATTCTCGACCTCTTAATTGAAACCGGCATGCTAGGATGCAAACCCAGTGACACACCCGTTGAGGTAGGAAAATTGTCAAAGGACACAGGGAACTCAGTGGAAGTAGGCAAATACCGAAGACTAGTTGGAAAGTTAATCTATCTCTCGCACACCAGACCAGACATAGCCTCCGCAGTCAGCGTGGTAAGCCAGCATATGCATTCTCCAAAAAGGGCTCACTTGGAAGCAGTGTATAAAATCCTCAGATATTTAAAAGGCACCTCTGGGAAAGGACTATTCTTCGAGAAAAATAATTGCAAAGGAGTAGAAGTTTTCACTGACGCGGATTGGGCTGGATCAACAGAAGATAGGAGGTCTACTTCAGGCTACTGCACCTTTGTATGGGGAAACTTGGTAACTTGGAGAAGCAAGAAACAGAATGTAGTGGCACGAAGCAGTGCAGAAGCTGAATTTAGAGCGGTTGCACAAGGAATATGTGAAGGGTTATGGATAAAGAAACTCGTGGAAGAGCTGAAAGTTGGAATGGAATTGCCAGTCAAACTCTATTGTGACAACAAAGCTGCAATCAACATTTCCCTCAATCCAGTGCAACATGATAGAACAAAACATGTAGAAGTAGAAAGACACTTTATCAAGGAAAATATGGATAACAGAATTATTTGTATGACATATGTTCCGACAAAAGAGCAAACGGCAGATATCTTCACCAAAGGGTTATCTAGACAAGTCTTCGATGACTTCAACCGCAAGTTGAACTTGGTCAACATCTATAGTCCAACTTGAGGGGGAGTGTAAAAAACGTCCAAGTATGGGAAGATATCAAGGATGAAGATTGTGATTATTTTAGGATATTGTATTTTAGGATAATTGGTTGTTTCCTTATTAAGCAGATTATTTTTCCTTTCTTTCTCCCTACTTATGTACTATAAATTAATTGTATTATTGATGAAAATAATAATGAAGAAAGACGAGAATTCATTCCAATATTCTCTTCAAAAACAACTATGAGCTTCACAATTTCCTGGTTATTTGGGGAAAGCACTCATAGGAATTATTAACTGCTCAAAAGTTCTTGCTTTTGTATTTTCCGCTTTCCTCCCCAAATCATTCAACCTCAATCCAAACCCAAAATTTGAAATTAAATGTTAATTGCTTAAGCAAAGACCTTACATTAAACCCTAATTAATAATTACATGGAGCTCTAATCCAATGAAATGGAGACAATGAAACTGGGAGAAAGTATTAGTAATACAAGTTTATGAAGAATATGATACACTGAAATTGCCCACCTAATCCTTTCGTTCTCATCTGACACAATCACAACTGGTGAAAATGGCTGCAGCAACACAGTCTTGGTGCCAGTCTCAAATTTTGTATCCCAACTGGCAATTTGATTATGAAGTTTGCTCACGGCTGAAAGAGAGAAAGACACTCTTAAATAACATGTTTACATAGCTATAAATTTTGTAAGCATGAGAAAGAAGGTTGTTTTTTTTTCGGGGTGTTTTCCGCCAGGGGGGGTGGGGTGGGGGGGACATCTGCCTGTTATGTGGACTCACAAAAATGTTGGCATTTCACTATGTGGTCCAGTGCTAGTTTTTCCCTCTGTTCTCTTCTAGCAATTATATCCTCACTATCATCTGCTGCAGTGAGAAGTGGCTTTGAAAAGCGACCACAACTCCAATTATAGATGGTTGATTGAGGAAGAAAACTTCGTTCTGAAACTCCAGATGGTCCAGCAGAACCTAAAAGTGGATCTGCTAACCCCGAATCAGAAGAATTCATCAGATGTGGCCTGAAATCTAAGGAGGAAACTCTTCTTATTCTCGTAAAATAGTTTGATCTAGGAGGACTGACTGGAGGTGTTCTAAATGTCAGCGGCAAATGTCCTGCTACAACAGCTCAAAAAATAAATGACGCAAAGTTGGCTAAAACAGAGAATAAAAACAGCATAACAAAACCAAATGTAAATCCAGAATAAAATCAGCTATAATGTATATGTATGACGGAACGTCTCTACTTCCAAGCTTGATGCAACAACGGGATTCAAGATGCAGAAAGAACCATTACAGAAAACATAATAGAATATCAAGAATGATAGACTTACCTCCATTCAGTTCAAACCAAGAAGATGAACGACCTAGTCCAGCCAGATTAGTGTTTAGATTTGTAGTCGATTCACCAGGCTGACCACTTCTTCCAGCAGACTTCGTGGATTTTGCAACGACTTGCTCAATGCCAATGATAGATAACACTCGTTGCCCAATGCTTGAAACATGTGGTGATGGATCCTTTGCCAGAGTACACACTGCCAATACACACTGTGAATACAATGCATTGTCTAGTGTTCTAGACCTTGTATGGTTAACAATTCCATTGTTAATGCACTCATTCAGCATGCCAGAATCAGAATGCTGTGATGAATCGTCTGAAAGAGGAGATCCTTGCATTATTCCAGCAGAAGCAAGAGGGCTGCTGCTGGAGACTCTCCTATCACGAGATACTGACTGATTGTCAATCCCAACTCTCAACAAAGTAGCAACTGGAGATGGTATATTTCCATGGGGGGGGTGGTGTGGGTCAGAGTTGAATAACCACTCCCAGAACCGTTCACAGCATAAGAAGGAAAGGAAGTGAGACCAGATCCAGAATGGGGCTTCCAGTATGCGGCAGCAACTGACTTTAGGTGCTTGTCGTGGCCAAAGGCAAAACGTGACAGAGCTGCAGATGGCAAAAAGGTCAATCCACTTCAGTATAGAAGATGGAATGATCCAAACACCTCTTCAAGCATTGGAAAGAAGATAATTACTAAGAAATAACATAAAAAAACCAGCTTCTTGGCCAGTGAAAAAATGAAAAAATGGGTGCCACCCACCAGGCAATTAAGTATTGTACGTACCTACGGAAACTTCAGCCCGCACCAATGGGCTTCCATCAGAAACAATATCTAGGAGGCTCTTAACTATACCAGCTTCAACCCTAACATTTTCATCCTCATCACAATCTTCATCTCCAATACCATCCCTAGATGCGTCGAATTCAAAGTCAAGTATTGTACCCAGAGCAAAAACAGCTGCTGCCCGGACCTTAAGAAACACATTTCACAATTACACAGTGTACATCAATGATAAGTATAGAACAAAGTTAATTGGATAGTTGACCTTTATTTAACAACATAGTATTCCTGCTCATCAACCAAATAAGTGTTTCACGCATGTACATATATTCGACATAGAAAAAGAGACAAACCTCCGGTTGGGGCTCAGAAAGTAGAGATGCAAGAATAGCAGGGGCACCCGCCTGCAAACCTATTATTTGTGCCTCTGCAAAATCTTCCCACATTTTCCCCAGGCACAAGCATAGCCACTGAAGAAATAGAGGTTCAACTTGTGCCTCATTAGGAGATGAACCCTGAAGATGCTTCAGGCAAACATGTATTAGGCCAGCTTCAGTGCAGGCTTCCTGACCCCACCTGTGACCATCTACAATGACTGCCAATACAAATGCAGCCATTGCACGTTGCTCTGGATATGCCTCTACACTATCAAGGAACCTAATGAAATATGTGTGTCCATCATCCTTCACGAGATCAACCTGGAGAGACTATTGATAAGACAAAAAATTATCCATGGGTTCAACATTTTTGAATTCAAAAGGAAATGGAGATGCATAAACAAAAATATGGTGATATTGAAACATAATATCACCATACCGACATTCTAAACATGAAAAATAACAAAACACAGCCTTATTCCAAATAAATTTGGGATTGCCTTCAAGAATCCTTTTACTTCACTCCATCTTCGACTTGGGTAATTAAATCATAATTTTGACTTTACCTTGTCAAGTGCAAGGATCTTTGTCCAAATAAAGACGAGTATTTGTCGCAGCTCTGGGTTGGTAGTCTGCAAAAGCTTTAGAACACATGGAAATATCCCTACTGATAACGCCTGAGAGGGGGGAAACACTCATATAAATATGCTAAGATTTGATGTTATAAATTGACTAATTAACAGGAAAATCCAACTAAACAGTAACCATGAATACAATAATTATGTACCAGATACACAGCCCAAGGCCCCATATCAAGAAATCTACCAAGAAGTACCAGAGCACGAAATCTATGGCATTGACTAAGTAACACCTGAGAAATCAGAAGAAATTAGACAGCGGTCACCATATGATCAAAATATATGCAGATCAAGGAGAACTAACGTATCGTGTAAAGAATTTCAATATCTAGAAGGAAAATTGTTAAAGTAAGGATCAAAGAAGATGGAAAAATAGAATATTTATGGAAAGACAGATAAACCTTTGCAAAACCAGAACTCAATTTCTTTCTAAGGTCTAGTAGCAATATGCCTATGATAGTAGGGTAAAAACAGATTGCAAAAGGATCCTTTGGCAGACATTTGTTTTCCCAGATGCTAGTTCAACAATACCAATATCAACAGAAAAAAACTATTTCCACTATTTCCATATGTCTATCAAGCTCTCTCTGCTTCATCATGATAATAAATCCACTGACTCTGCAGTATTAAGACACAATTCTCTTCACCACTTCCACAATAAAAAAATGATCAAGCTTTCTGATAGGTATCTATTGATCAAATGACAGATTAAATTATGAGGAAGAAGGCAGCCTTTTATAGAATTACTTGAAAGGAAATACAGCCCCTGTTTGATACATATTTTTTTTTTTTATTATCATTCTTCTACTCATTTTCAACCTCATATTCTGCAATAAAATAATATTTTTCATCACATCAATAACTTTTCCTTCTTTTTCAACCACATATTTACCATCCATCACATCAAATCAAAAAATTCATTTTTTTTCCCCAGAAATAACTATCAAACAGGGGCACAGTACGAAAGAAATACTAGATAGTCGTTTGAGAGGACTATCTCTCTCCTATTCTCTACTACAACCAACTTTTATCTGCCTAATCATTCCTCGCTACTCTCTATTTATAATAGAATGTAACCACTTGGCCTGCTCCCTAACAGAAAGTTGTTACTTCCTTACTTCTCCATTCTTCCTAGACCTTTTAGAATAAGTGAATTTAATTGGTGGCCTATCAATACCCCGGGGTTCCAAAGAAACCTTGTCCGCAAGGTTGAAATCAGGAAAATGCTGAGCGATAGAATCCACCGTTTCCCATGAGGCTTCAACAGTAGGTAAACCTTTCCATTGGATCAGGACCTCCTGTTGTCTAGTTGATGACTGCTGCTTCTCTAGTACTTGGTCAGGTTCCACAGTCCACTCCAATGTGGCGTCCAAATGAGGTGGCAAATGAAGACAAGTTCTTGCAGGTCCCACAAACTTTCTCAGCGGTGAAACATGAAAAACTGGGTGGATGGTGGCTGTAGGGGAAAGTTCCAATCAGTATGCAACTGGTCCCAGGTGTTTGACAATTTTGAAAGGTCTAAAATAGCGGGGGCTGAGCTTTTCATTGATCTTTTTAGCCAAGAAGTGGAGGCGGTATGGCCGAAGCTTCACATAAACCAAATCACCTTCATTGTATTGGACATCCCTACGGTGTTGATTGACTAGTGCTTTCATTTTATTTTGGGCCCGGAGAAGGTGGGATTTCAGCTCATCCAATATAGCATCGCGTTCACACAATTGTTGCTCCACCACTGATACCTTTGTAGTTTCTCTTCCATAGCGAATTAATGGTGGAGGATCCCGGCCATAGACTGCTCAGAAGGGAGTTATGTTTGAAGAAACATGAAAAGTGGTGTTGTACCAGTATTCTGCACAGGGAAGTCAGTTGTACCACTGTCGTGGTTTATCATAAGAAAAGCATCTTAAATATGTCTCCACACATCGATTTACTACCTCCGTTTGGCCATCGATTTGAGGGTGGTAAGCAATGCTTCTTCTCAGATATGTACTTTGCATCCTGAAAATCTCGGCCCAGAAATGACTGACAAACACCTTGTCGCGGTCGAAAATAATGGAACAAGGAATCCCATGGAGCTTAACTACTTCCCGGATGAAAATGGCTGCCACAGTAGAGGCGGTGAAAGGGTGTTTGAGAGATATGAAGTTACCATATTTGCTTAAACGGTCCACTACTACAAGAATCAAATCATATCCCCCTGACTTAGGAAGCCCTTCTATCAAATCCATAGATGTCTTCCCAGATCATGTGGGGGATAGGCAAGGGCTGCAACAACCTGGCTGGTGACATGGCTAAACTTTTGTTTTGTTGGCAGGTTTGGCATTCCTCCACAAACCTTTTAATGTCCTTCATTCCGATCCAGTATAGATCGGCTGTGAGGCGTTTGTAGGTGTGAAGGAACCCCGAGTGTCCCCCTATGGTGTTGCAATGATACTCCCGCAGAATTGATGGGATCAAGGACGAAGATTGTGAAATAACCAGCCGTCCATTGTACAGTAAGCTGTCGTGTTCGAAAGAATATCTCGGGTGGGAATCTGGATCTTCCTGCAGGTTTCTATTGATTTTGGAGAGCACAAGGTCTGTTCCAACTTGTTCCATTAGTGATTGTACGTCCAAAACCCATGGAAAAATAAGGTTTGCCAATTCGATCAATAGGGGCACTCAAGATAAAGCATCGGCCGCCTTGTTTTCCAGCCCCGGCCGGTATTGTATCTTAAAATCAAAACCCATCAATTTGGTTATCCACCTTTGAAATTCTCCCTGCACCACACTGTTCTAAAAGAAACTTCAAACTCCGCTAGTCGGTGCGCACGATAGACCGTCTTCCCAGTACATATAGTGCCTCCATTTTTTAATAGATAACACAATCGCCATTTACTCTCTTTCGTAAACTGACTTAAGACGGTTTTTTACTGATCACACCTGGCTGAAGTAGGCAATTAACTGTTGATTCTGCATTAGTACCGCTCCTTAGACCATACCCCAAAGCATCAGACTCGATCACAAATGACTGTGAGAAATCAGGCAAGGCCAACACTTACACCGTTGACATAGCTGACTTAAGTTTCTGGAATGCAAATTATGCTTAAGAGGTCTACCCAAAGGCGTCTTTCTTGAGTTGTTGCGTCAGGGGCCATGGAATTGTCCCATACCCGGACACAAAACAGCGATAGTACCCTGTTAACCCTAGGAATCCACGAAGCTCACCGAGGTTTTTGGAAGTGGGCCACTGTTGCATTGTTGTAATCTTACTACGATCTGCTTCTACCCCTCTTGTAGACACTACATGCCCCAAATATTCAATCTGTGATTGGGCGAAGCTGTACTTCCTTTCATTAGCGTATAAGTGATAAGTGGACAAGGTTTCTAAGACCAGCTCAAGGTGTTGCTTATGGGTCATCAAATCCTTACTGTAAACCAAAATGTCATCAAAAAATACCAGCACAAACTTTCTAAGGAGGCCTCCGAACACTTGGTTCATGAGAAACTGAAAGGTGGCGGGAGCATTTGTGAGCCCAAAGGGCATTACTAGGAACTCGTAATGTCCTTCATGTGTCCAGAGCGTTGTATTATGCACGTCTTCCTTCCGTACTCTTATTTGATGATACCCAGACTTAAGTCCAATTTGGAAAAACCTTTGCTCCATGTAATTCATCTGATAGCTCATCTATAACGGGGATGAAAAATTTATCGGGACCAGTAACCTTATTTAGAGCCCTGTAATCGATGCAAAATTGCCAACCGCCATTTTTTTTAACCAATAACATTGGGTTGGAGAAGGGACTAATACTAGGTTGTATTATCTCGGTTGCCAACATTTTCCTCACCAACCGCTCTATTTCATTCTTCTGGATGTGGGGATATCTGTACAGCCTAACTCCTACTGGTCTTGCTCACTCTTGCAGCCTAATTGCATGATTAGTGTCTCGACTAGGTGGCAACTCTACAGGCATGTTGAAGACATGCTGGTATCGTTGCAACACTCGTTGGATTGCTATAGGCAGTTCACCCCTTATCTCAGTGGCTACTCCCATATTTCCAAGCTCGACCCACACTCCAATCCCATCTTGTTGCAAAGTTTTCACCAAGGTTTTGAGGGATACCCCTGATTTTTTAAGGCCTGCATCTCCCTTAAGTGTGACACAAGTTTCTCCCATACAAAACCTCATTGTGAACTTCTTCATGTTCACTTCCATGTCTCCTAGACTTCCTAGCCATTGCATCCCGAGAACCACGTCAGTGCTACCCAACTCTATTGGCAAGAAATTCTCCACGATTGTCAGCCCCTGCAGTTCCACAACCACCCCCTTGCATATCCCCTTTCCCTTTACAGACATCCTCCTACCCAAGACCACCCCGTAATTTCCTGTAGCTGTAAGGGGGAGCTTCAACTGTTCTACTAGTCCCAGAGAGATGAAATTATGGATAGCACCACAATCTATCAAGACTGTCACCTCATTCGCCTCTATTTTTCCTGTCAATTTCATGGTCCCTGGCTTGGTGAGTCCAACCACAGAATTGAGGGAGAGCTCGATTACCTCTGTCATTTCCTCAGGTTGACACTCGCAACTGCTTCTTCCCTAAACTCCCCTTCCTCTGCCTCTTCCCCATGGACGAGCAGCACACGGAGTTCGTGATTTTTGCAGCGATGTCCCATAGTAAATCTTTCGTCGCAACGGAAGCACAACCCCTTCTCCTTCTTCGACTGCCATTCCGCGTTTGTTAACCTCCAAATCGGTCCTTCCCGTCTCTAAATCGGCCCCTTCTCCCCGACAATGACTGTTCGCTTGGGGAATGATTCGCTCGGGCTTCACTTCATTACAGTTGGGTCCTGATTTAGGGAACCGGGCAGCCCCAATTTCATTTGTCTCCTTCAGGGCCTTGTTCCTTTCTTCGACCTGCTAGGCCATATTCATCATTTGGGGCGAATCCATTTGGGCCGTGTAACCGAATCTCAGCCCTTATTGGGTTGGGCCCATTAATAAATGTGCTCTCCAATACTTTCGGAATGTTTATAAGAGGCGCAACCAAGGCCTCAAAGTTTCGCCTTTAGTCGTCCACCGTTCCAGTTTGCCGGAGGCCAAGAAATTTCTCGCAGACTCCCTTCTTGAATGGACCTGTAGCGAAGCAGGAGAAGCTTTCGAAATTGATCCCATGTCTAGAACGGAGTCCTAGCTTCTGTCCATTGTAGCCATGCCAGTGCATTGCCGTCGAGGCTGACTCCCACCATCCCTAATTTCTCTTTTTCTGTTAATCCATTCACCTTGAAATACCTCGCTACACGATACAGCCAACCATCTGGGTTATCTCCACTAAACACAGGCATCTCAAATTTCCTAACCCGTCACCAATCATTAATTTCCTTTCCCTGGACAGAGGGCTCTCTCTCTCTACCATAACTTGCTTCGCCAAAATTTTCAACCCATTTCCCACATTCCTATGTTTGCTTAGCTCCTATGGTTCCACCGCGAATATTAGATGGTCCCTCCATAATACTCTCAGGTCCTTCCCCTTCTGAGTTTTTATCCATTACCCCCTTTGGAAGAGATAATGCCGCAACCGCCTTTTGAGTAGCTTCCATAGTCTGCATCATTCTGGCTAAATTTTGAGTCAATTGTTCCACCGAATGTTCTATCCCTAATAACCTCTGTAGCCCTGATTTTAGATCTTCCATTTCTTTCTCTATCACCTCTATCCTGCCATCGAATTTCTTCCGAGTCATCAGGATTTTGTTGCTCTGATACCAATTTGATAGGTATCTATTGATCAAATGACAGATAAAATAATAAGGAAGAAGGCAGCCTTTTATGGAATTACTTGAAAAGAAATACAGTATGAAAGAAATACTACATAGTCGTTTGAGAGGACTATCTCTCTCCTATTCTCTACTACAACCAACTTTTGTCTGCCTAATCATTCCCCACTACTCACTGTTTATAATAGAATGTAACCACTTAGCCTACTCCCTAACAGAAAGTTGTTACTCCCTTGCTTCTCCATTCTTCTTGGACCTTCTAGAATAAGTGAATTTAACCGGTGGCCTATCACTTTCCTTAATCAACTCAATCAGTGGAAAATTTAACTGACTTATCACTTCATTGAAAAAAATAAACTAACAAGGAAATTGATTTTAGATTGTTCCAAGTTCTTTGTGCAAGGAGATCTTGTTGTGCTCAGAGCAGGAAATGACTGCCATGAAACAAACGGACTATACATAGTGACTTACATACCAGTCTTAAGACTCGACAATAGACAAGATATTACCCACAAAACATACTCCAATCTTAGTCCATGTTTGGTACAAATTAAAATTCAGATTTTAATCTAAGTCAAAGTCAACAACTAGTTTTAATCACACATTTTATAGAACCTACAACTTTTCAACCAAACATTTTATTAATTTTTATCAAAATCTACCAAAAATTTGATTTAAATCTCCAGCAAACAGGGGCTTAATGTGCACAAAATGTTATCAGAAGTTCAAATCATAAAAACCTAAAACGCATGTTGGAGATGGCAAAAGTTGAGCAAAGCTCAAAAACGTATCACTGAACTGATACATTACAAAATTTTCCATCACAAACAACAATGAGTTATGACCACAGATAATGAACTTGGCTCATTCATCAGAATAGATAGCATACATCTTTAAATGATAAAGAGTAGAAAAAATATTCGACTAACAACTTGAAATATAAACTATATTGCAATATACTACGAATTGCCATTGTGTAGGAACTGGGAAATCAAGGTCCCAAGATGACTACGGCCACAGAATAAACCATACCTGAAGAACTATTGGCAACTGCTCTGGTGGTTTTTTTTGCTCTGATCCATGATCAAGCCACATCTCAAAAGCTGTCAACTGGTCGGTAAAGAATGAACTTGGCTGAGGAAGGAAAAAGTGTTGAATGGCATTCAGGGAGAAATAGTTAATATAATAAGATAAAAGATGTCAAACATTGCAGAACTTGGAGAATATAATATAACTATGCTGTTATATCTGATTGTCACAATCTCCACCCTGTTAGATAATACAGAAATAAATGAAAATGCGGAAAATAAATTAACAATGGAGACCTGGAACTCTGCATGAGGGTCCTCTACCAAAGTTGGAAGCTGAGAAAGGCAGATTTCAGCAGCCATGTCCCATGCATCCCTATAGTGCATGAGATGGAGAATTAAGAAACAGATAGATGAGAAGAATATCAAACTAGGTAAGTCCTAATATTTCAAAATGTACTAGGAGAAAGCATTTCTAAAAGTTACCACATGTGATGCTGATGAGTAGGAGGCAACATTGGATATGAAATTGGGGAACAGTTTGCAGAGCGCATTATTCTTTCTGCGAGCAAAAAATTTCGAAACAGACTGGCAACTAACAGGTCTTGCCTGAACAACCTTTGAAACAGATCTGTGGAATTGAATTTCACTTTTTCTTAATATCACCATATACAAAATAGAGAACATAAAAGCTGTATGAGAAAACTGTTATTCACCATGTGGAAGAACATTCCAGGCAATTGTGTCAGTCACTGCTGTGAAAATCCAGTTCAACTCCCCAAGAAGGGTCTTTCGGTCTGTTTGGCGGCCTGGAATTTTATCTATGAGTGAGTAATCAATGGACTCATGAAGCAATGAGCGAGTGCAGAACCTGGGAACCAAAAATTCAGGGGGTTAAAAGCAATAACTCTTGATGGGAAGAAATATTGTAAAACAAAAGAGCGAATTAAAAACCCAGTTAAGAAATATGTTATCAATAATAGGCAAAAGACAAATGATAAATGTGGATAAAGGGAGTAGCAAATTATTAGCGAATACAGGTTGATGGTAAAATCCATGTTGATCATTAAATCCCAAGCAACATGTAGAAGAAGGGAAAAAACAGAGATGAAGAAAAGCTTTGAATCTCCGAAGTCAGAAGTTAGTAAGAGAAGCTACTGGATCATCATGATAGGAAGATTATATGCTATGTGATATTTGCACAAGTGGAAGCTGATACAACATTAAAAATGACCAATGCTCAGAATTCAGAGCAACGGAGAATGTAAAGAGAGAACGCTTGGCAACAAGCTGAATAGGTAAATCACAGTATCATCACGATAGGAAGATTATACGCTATGTGATATTTGCATAAGTGGCAGCTGATACAACATTAAAAAAATGACCAATGCTCAAAATTCAGAGCAACTGAGAATATAGAGAGAGAACAATTGAAAACAAGCTGAATAGGTAAATCACAGTTGGAGTAACACTGCTGCTAAACATAACAGACAAAGCAAATTTATCGAAATTAGTTATTCAGGAAGTAAAATGGTCATTATGTAAATAAGAGCTCATGAGAAATGCATCAGTATTAAGCATCAGCTACGACTGGAAACAATATGTGTATTGTCTCTTATTGTAAATTTAACATTTCTTCCTTTTAGAAAGGAATGAGTTTTCTTTGTCTTTAGCTTTTCAACTTAAAACTTATACAGGCAAATTATTTAATACTAATTTTGTGTCAGACCCAAGGGGCATAATGACTACAAATAGGGGAGAATAATAATAATAATAATAGGAAAAGGATCTCAAGAAAAGAAGTAAAGTTTATTAAAATTTTCACCAGCTACAAGAAACATATCTGCACCAACGCCTGTAGAGTCTTTAAAGAGAAAATTAATTGTAGACTGATGATGAATTTAAAGCAACAACTATAGCAATTCTGAAGATGAAGGGTTAGGAGAAAGTAGTCACCATCTTAATGCCATTTTTATGGGTGTTGTCAGGCAGGAAGTAAATACGTCGGCTGGAAATTCAGCACTCTGAGGGAGTATCTCATGAGCTTCACAGGCTGCCAGCAAAATACAATCCCTCGTGGAAGGTACAGAACTTGAAGTAGTACAGTCCTGAAGCTATGAAGAAACAAGACAATTTTTTAGGATATAGAGTTACATAAACCACTTCTTATTCTGCAACTATACTGTTGGGTACCTCAACGAAGGCATTAACAATCATCCCAGCAGCAGAGCAGTCAAAAACATATATTGAGGGTGTCTTCAACCAGGAATCCAGATCACTAATTGGCAAAGGGATATACTGAGTATAACTCTACATCGAAGAGCTGAATGAGAACCAGAGAAAATAAAGCGAAACAGGACAGTAAGAGAGAACAGGAAAGCATAAAAAAAAATCAACCTTATTAAATAGCCAAATTTCACCATTAGCAGTTGGCTTCGGCACACCATGTCCATTATAATGAAACAGAACTCTCTCAGAATTTGCATATTTGCGACATGTGGTACAAAGTTTCTTGACTTCATCAACTGTGGGGTCTAATGAAATCTTATAACGAGCCTGCCATATATCAATCATTGTTCGATGAATATTTGACACAAATGTAACTCACAAAGTTTAAATCCTCTTTTCCACTCTATTTCGTCTTTAGCAAGTATGATACACAAGTATATTCTTAACAGAATCAATTGATGAAGTGGTTTAAGACATAATATTTTCCTTACCCTAGGCTGCCATCTCTCATACTGTTGGTTCAATGTTCTTCCAATCGTATCGATTGCTTTTTGTGGTGCCATCGA
The DNA here is from genome assembly GCA_019395295.1 of Osmanthus fragrans. NCBI lineage: Eukaryota > Viridiplantae > Streptophyta > Magnoliopsida > Lamiales > Oleaceae > Osmanthus > Osmanthus fragrans. The sequence goes on along the minus strand of CM033358.1, from coordinate 24,306,438 downwards.
AAATGGATCTGCAGAAGGGGCATTAAACATGAATAAGTAATAAGATATATTGAAATTATCCAAAAAATAATAGATAAGACATTTTTAAAAGGACGAACGAAGGTTAATTCATAGATCAAATAGAATATCCCATATTTCATAAGGAAAATGTCTAAAGGGGGCACATCAATTTTGGCATATGTACCATCTTCATCCTTATTGCTACTATATTAATGTATCTTTCAACAGGCAAACTAGCATCGTAGAATCAACAAAACAAAACAAGCAAAACAAAGATGTAAACTTCTACCCTAAGAAAAGACCAATCAAAAGAGATGGTCAACAGACAGATGGCAAACTAACAATGTTGTCCACAAAAGTCTGATATTCAGATTGATTCAGTTAAGCTCCATAGAACATAAATACATTAAACATTTTGTAGACTCAGAAATTACGTAGGTAATAACTAACTAATCCATGAATGACAATGTCAAGAGCAAATGGTACCAGGCAACCAAATTCTTACTGGGTTACACAGCAGATCAAGATGGAAATAAACATACTCGTTTTTAACATTCTTCAACATGAGTTTATTTGCTTATAATGATAGACAGTCGAGAACTCTTGGAAAAATGAGTATGTAATCAAAATGCCCAATGGAAATGTGTTTTAAAAAATGCACGTAGTATGACACGGTTGCATCCATGAATAACAAAAAAATATTAGGTGAACTTTAATCATTAGAGATTAAAAAAGTAGAGTTATATCAGACTTAAACAGGAACTTAATGAGAACGTTCCAGACATATTGCTAATTAAGCAAATAGCACCAACTTATAAAAAAGTAACTTATATAGTAAGAGATTATATCAATTTAAAAAGGGAAACTGATCGTACCAATCCAGCACTCCATTCGGGCACAAGGAGATATCTTTATAACATCAGGAGGATCTACGCTAGTGTTTAAACATAAAACAAGAGCAACGCATACCGTCTTCATCTGCAATAAATGTAGGAAGTTGAGAGAGACAGACAAGTATGTAAAAGATACGTGTCATCTCATAGTATTCTGAAAAGAACATGGATGGAAATCAACTTCAACAAAGCTATCCACAGAAGTAAAGTCAAAGGCATAAAGTGTTATAAAACACTCGTGAACAAAAACAACATTTAGTCCATAAATAGTTAATATAAAAATCATGGAAAATTGGCTCAGTCATATAGGACACTTCAATACATGGAGATAAATTTATGTATAAAGAACACAACATGCTACAGAGTATTTCCTTACAGTGAATCTATTAACACCATTTTCTAACCATCTAACATTGTATATTGCATCGATAGAATTTATTTCTTCAATCAAACAATGCTTTAATCCAGATATCACAACCACAAGTTCTATTTAGAAATTAGATTAGATATCTATTTATCTTAAACAGATGTAAATACCTTCGTGTTATAAGAAGTTGCTATGCAAACTTACAAGGCCCCAAAGTAGATATTGTCATTAGCTGATGTCCTAAATTCCATGAAAAGAAAAAGAAACCTATCTTATTAAATGACAGGGGGTCCACCATATTGCTTAGTCCTTGGAGCACCAGCAATAGAAAAAAAATCAAGTGAAAAGAAAGGACATGAAGAAGCAATGCTCTGGCTAACATTTCCTTCAGTGATGCTCCTCTAGCATGAAGTCAGTAAGTATTGCTACACCAATAATCTCTTCCACCATATAGTTTAATGCTAGCGTCTCTAGAATACTGCGAACACTCCACCTGACCATAATGTCAACATTGCATTACTCCCATTATCGCCATCGCTGTAAAACATCTTGCCAATTTTATGTCGATTACAATTATGATTGAATTCGTAAAACCTGTCTAGGAATGTAGTTGAATATTTTTCATTTCCATAATTTACTGCCACCACCGGGATTCTACTTAAGTAGATTTGGGTTTCCTCACATGCAGCGATCGCAGTCCTATCAAAGATACATTCTTTGCTATAGGAAAAGTCAACATCCAAGAAATAAGAAGTGTGAGGATAATAGGCTAGGGATACAGTTACATATATCCTATCCACTTGCATTTTCCCCACCAATTTTAGTTAGGGTCCGTTTGATTGCAATATGAAATTTGGGTGGAAAAAGAAAACGAATTACAGGAATTGAATTGGTTAGAACTTGTTTTATTGGGAAATTGTCGATTAATTGTATTTGATTGGTATAATTTTTCACCTGAAAAAATTTGAAAATTTGAATCTTTTGGTATTCATTTGGCTTTATTTTTCATGAAAATTGTCCATTAAATGGATAATTTTTTTTTACAATTGGGGATAGAATTTGTTCTAATTGCCAAAAAAATAAAGGAAAATCGTATACCATTTGTTTGGCTTTATTATCCATGAAAATTGACAATTAAAAGGATAAATTTGTTTACAAGTGGGGTTAAAATTTGTTCCAATTGCCCAAAAAAAAATTTGGAATTGTTTTTCCCACCAAAGTGGTGGGAATTGAAATTTAAGGAAAAGCAAGAAAATGGTCAAAGATGAAAAATGAATTCCCTAAAAAAAATGGCTATCAAACAAGCCAAAAGTGGAAGATGGAATTTACTTTCCAACTTCCTAGAAAAATATGTGTGTCAAACGGACCCTTAGTCCTTTATGAATTAATTAAGAATATAATTAAAGATACGTTCTTGCTATAAGAACAATTAAGTTGCAGCTAATTTCACAGGCCTCCATCACCATACCATGCAAGGGTTGTCTCAATTCTTACACTATTATAATCCGGGCCTGTTTGTTGTGAAAAACGGAAAATGATACCAGATTAATCCAATATCAAATTGTTGGAGAAAATAAAAGATTAAGCCACAATATGAAATAATTGATCACAAAAATACAAAAATAAAATAATTTTTAGAGAATGATAATATGGAGAAATAATACAAAGATTTTGTATTTGTAATTTGTCTAACTAGTAATGAGGTTAAACAACCTGACTAAATTGTAGAGAAGAGCCAAATATATATGATGAACATTCCAAATCCTAGAAGTAGAGTTGTAGATGAAATAGAATGCCCAAAAATTTCCTTATTTTGATCTCTTTAAATCCAACACAAATTTCAATTTCTCAATAGGAGCTTCCAAATAGAACTTAAACTAGAACTTGTCAAATAGACTTCGAATAGTATATTAAAAGCATACCAAAATCCAAGTCTCGTTGGATATAAGTATAAGCTCTTCACTGTGAAAAGTTTCAACAATGGCTTCACCTGACGTATATAAGGGTCCGTTTGACTGCAATATGAAATTTTGATGGAAAGAAAACGAATTGCAGAGAATTGAATTGCATAAAATTTGTTTTACTGAGAATTGTCAATTAATTATGTTTGATTGGTATAATTTTTCACCTAAAAAATGTTGAAGTTTTCTATCTAAAGGTATTCGTTTGGCTTTGTTTTTCATGAAAATTGTCTATTAAATGGATAGAAATTCTAACAATTGGGATATTATTTGTTTGGATTGCCAAAAAAATTGAAATGTTTTGTTCATTTGACTTTATTTTTCATGAAAATTGTCAATTAAAGGGATTTTTTTACAATTGGGGATAGAATTTGTTTGGATTGCAAAAAATGGAGGGAATTGATTTTCCTTAAAAAATAAAGAAAAACTGGTCACATCAAGCAAAAGTGGAAAATCAATTCTCTAAAAAATTTGTGCAATCAAACAAGCCAAAAAGTGGAAATGGAAGAAATTTTCCATCTTCCATGGAAAATTCTTGCCATCAAACAGGGCATAATTGCTTTCCGTTCTGAAAAGTTGCGGCCAAATATTTTCTATTACGCAACTTATAACAATTCTTAATTAAGTGCCCCGAATTCTTGTAGTAAATTTGAAAGTTGGACCTTAATTTGCCCCTTACACAACTGCCATCAAGAACAAGGCCATCTCCATGAACCTCAATAATATGCTTCATCTTCTTCTTTGAAAATAGAGCTTCATAAACTTTTTCAATAGTGATATCATGACTATATAAGTCGTGTCTTTAAACAACAAATATGAAGTGGGCAAAAAAACACAACAAAATCAATCCCATATAAGTGAGCACTGCTCGCCTCCTAACCTACCATATTGAAAATCTTGTACTGCAATCCAATAGCGAAACATTAAACTTCATGGTTGCCATCGCAAAAACAAAATCTCCCTATGAATTAAGCCTGAGCTCTGATACCACTTGTTATAATTTGGACCAGTTTGTTGCAAAAGGCGTTAAATGATACCGGATTAATCCAACACCAAATTGTTGGAGAAAATAAGAGATTAAGCCACAATATGAAGTAATTGATCACAAGAATACAAGAATAAAATATTGTGCAGAGAATGAAGATTTTATTATAATATAGTTAAAGAATACAAAAATTTTGCGTTTATAATTTGTCTAACTGATAATAAGGTTAAACAACCTAACAAAATTGTAGAGAATAGCCAAATATATATGGGGAACAATCCTAAACCCTAGAAGTAGAGTTGTAGATAAATAGAATGCCCAAAAATTTCCTTATCTTGATCTCTTTAAGTCCAACACAAATTACAACTCCCAATAGAGTTTTCAAATAAAACTTCAACTTAACTTATCAAATAGACTTCGAATAGAATATCAAAAGCATTCCAAATAGAATTCCTCCTAATGTACACTTTAATTAGAATTCTTAATTATATTCAACAAAGAATTTAGGTCACACCCAAATTCTAACATACACTAACTTACAAATTCTCAAAACACACTTCCCAGTTTTAAATACTCAGCATTAACTTCCACGACCTTATTAGCATAATCTCTAAGCTGACTATTAAAACATAATTATGAATACATTGCCCCGTCCAAATACAATGTATTCACATTCTGCAACAATAATTTACACAAGATATATCACCTCAATTCGCTGAAATGAGATCATCTGGTTCCAGCACTTTTTATAAGCCTCATAAATACAAATTCCAACTTAGAATCCAACGGAAAAAACATCAAGATATCAGCTTGAAAACAGATTGGAAGACCGTGAAAATGTCATAGCTTACCCGCTCCTTAGGCCTCCATTTGGTGGAGACCGATGCACTGTCAGATGAGCCCGAGGGCACACTTTCCTCGAAGCCATCATGCCGGAGCTCACACAACACCAAATTCTGTGGCAAGTATGCCATGCTAGTTGTTGTGGTCATTGCGGCATAGCTACTGCTTGCAGTCTCCGACAAGTCCCGAGCATTAGTATTACCAATGCTATTACTACTGTTCACGCTCCTCTCCCCGTCCTCCTCCATATGATTACCATTTGCGGAAAACTCGACCAGGTGGTTCGACACAGCCGCTGATGATTGTGAAAACCGAGATGCCGCCATCAAATCCCCTAATGCCATAAAAAAATGCCTCCCACTCTTATTATTTCAGCCTCGCCCCAATCGAACAGATTTGGGAGGGCAACTCATAACAGGAACAGAACCCTAGACAACCATACTGAAGATACGCTTGATTAATCTCAAAAGGCCTGGTCTTTTTCTCAACTTTCAGTTCTGAATAAACTGCAAAAAAGAGTGAAAAAAAGGTGGGGAGAGAGATAGGTCTGGGGTTTGGGAAGTGGCGGCCGATTAATCAACGAAGCCGGTGAAAGAACGCTGTAAGGAGACGGGGAGTGGAGAAGATAGAGAATCCAGCTCCGGAAAACCCTACACAGAGATTGTGATGGCGGCGATTGTGGCGCAGGTGATAGAGGAGCCAATGGAGGCGTTCAAATGCATATTCATATAGAGAGAGAGAGAGAGAGAGAGAGAGAGAGAGAGAAGCAGTGCTGCCAATAGAAGCAAAAAACTCATGGAGCTGCCATGAAGGGCAATATCGGGTTCTAATACCAAGAGCTTTATGAAGAATTTTCTCAAAATGGACCAATTTGAAGACAGAAAATAGAAAATGGCCTTTTGAAGTTCTAATAATTCTTGTTTTCAATAGCCTCACTCACTCGTGTACAATTCATAGTATTTTAGGTTGAAGATGAAAATGAAAATCTACATGTACCAAAGAAGAATATCGTTTAATCTTCGTTACAAGGATGGATACATTATCAATATAGATAATAATCAGTACTCAGATGTAATCTAGATGAATGTACAAATGAATCTATCTTATATTATAGAGCCGTATAAGCTTCATTTTTCAACAAAAAAAAAAAATTTTGTTTTGTAATAATGAATTGTGGAGAACGTGAGTTAAAAAGTAAGGAAAAATTTTAAATTTACGTATAAAATTATTTACTATAATTAATAGCCTAATTACTTCAAAGCATTAAATGCTGAGGGTTCATGTCTTTTCATCGAACATCTGTATTCAAATTAGCTACTCCAACTCAATAGTTAGGAGCTACTTGTCAAGGTTGTGAGTTGATTATCGTTAGCTCAGAAACTACTCATTAAGTGGACAATTTGTAACATACATGTGTACATAATAGTATTTTTTTTCAATAATATAATAAAATTTGAATTGCTACATGTTCCCAAAATGGGTACTAACACATTGAGTGAATAAAATAAAAGATTTTTGAGCCTCCCTTCTATTATTTTTGAGCCTTCCTTCTCGAACAACATGCAATTAGCTTAGTGGTAGAGTACATTTATGATAATTTTGTCTTAATGAATTTTTCTAAAAAAACATACTAATACAGAACTCCAAGATAAGAGATATAAAGCTAGAGAGAGAATAGCTTCGAAAGTGCTTCTACATTCTAGAACGCTTGTTTCGAATTTGATCAATTAAAATATTTGGACTATTATGTTATTATTTTGAATATAAAAATAAATATGAACTGGTGGGACACTAGGATAAAGATAGAGAAGAAAACCTTTATTGAAAGGACTTTACTGTTTGTACTGTACGGTGCACAGCCCCCTCACAATAGGGGGTGGGGTCCGCGACTAAAAACAGTGTGTTACTCGTAGTGCAACTCTTATTGAAAAGTATAATACTATTATTTTTGTTGTTAAAGAAAGCCTCGTCTAAAAAATTTAAATTAAACGTTTAAAATGTCTCTTTCCACTTTGATAAATGGAAGAGACTTTTAAAAATATTCACCAAATTGACCATAGGAAAACATTCCATGAGGATGAGTATTTCAACTGATTGATATACTAACACATTAATTTTTATGGCAATATTGTCATCTCATAGTAATCATCTTCATTAGAATTAGTTTTAATTCGCAAGTAAAAATGCTAAAAATAATGTTTTCTCGATCAAATTGTTGATTTTTTAATCAAACTCTATTAAAAATATGATTTTTATCTAAATCAAACAGGGATTAAATACTAATTAATTTTACTTCGCAAGTAAAAATGCTAAACATGTTTTCCTGAGCAAGAATGTTGAAACTATAAGAGAATTAAAAGCCGATCTTTCTAACATATGTGCAACTAAATACTAGTGTTCTAAAAAGCGTGCATAGGCGTCGTCTAGACGCGAAGCGTGACTAAAGCGCGGTCAACAAGAATGTTGACCGCTTAAATTTTTTATTTTTTTCATCTTCATTAAATGTACTTTTTTTTTTTGTAGATGAAAAAAAGAAGATATTGAATTGGAGTCTCATAAAGAGTTAGATAAAATTTAAGTTACAAGTTATCTATGTTATGTAATTATGATTTTGAAACTTATCTTTTTTGTATGAATTGTTAAGTACATACAATATTTTATAATTTTAGATGTTTGGTATATATTATATGAATTATTGAATGTTTTTTACAATGATTAAAAATTGAAAATCAAAAAACGTTTTTTTACGCTTAAACTTCTCCTAGGCTTGTTTAGGCTTGTAAAGCTTGAAATTTAGCCTCCACGTCTAACAACGCTTTACGCTTTTTAGAACACTGTTAAATACTAACTAATTTTACTTTGCAAGTAACTAAAAATATTTTTTCAAACAAATGTTTGAGTTTGAAACAATAGAAGAATTAATAGCCGACCTTTCTAGCATATATGTAACTAAAATTTAACTAGAGACAAAATGCATAAGCTAATTTTGACATGACTTTAATAAGTTTGGCATCTTTTTTGTTTTATAACACATTAAATCAAATGACTTTTAAAAAAAAAAATGTGGATGTCATTTTCTTGGCATCAATTATATGCTTTGTACATATGCATAAACTAGAAACGTGTTCTTGAGAATATGGTTGTTTGTCGCTCGAAATTGTCAATTTTTCTAGCATGATTTCTTGCAAGAAAATTAAAAATGAGCTAACTTTTTGTATTATCAAAGACTAGTATTTGATCGTGTCATTATGTTTGTTAAGATCACTGTAATAACATCTTTCAATTTAAACTATTTAGTCTATCAATAACGTTGCAAACACTTTCGCGAAAAACACGTCTTCATGGGCTTCTTTGAGATTTTTTGCTTGCAACTTGATAGTCAATACTACAAATATACACTATTATTTTTCTTCTAATTTAATTTCGAAATTGAAATCGATTTAAAAAAAAAAAAAAAAAAAAATTGAAAGTATTTAAACACCATTGTATTCTTGTAAGTTTCAGCTGTTCTACATTATTTCCATCTGCAAACTTATAAATAGTAGGGTTATCTTTCTATCTTGATTATTTTTAGTTTATAATAAAAACAAAGCATCCCAATCACAATTATTGTGCATTTGGACTTATTTTAAAAAATGATATAAAACGTGTTTAATTTGTATCTAACTTGTGTTGTGACCTGCTATCTTTGCTCACTTGGTACAAAAAGTTAATTTTAATGACTTGACACTTAATTTTAAAGAATCTTGCACCTAAGCATGTGTAGATATGAACCATCGATCTATTCTTATGTCATGGAATTTCAACCTTATGTATTAGGCCCAATTATTAGGCTGGTTTAATAGCCGTGGATCAAAGTGAATTAATTTGATTAATTGACTTTGGGACTCAATGGTATAAGTAAATACCTAATAGCAGAAAGATAAAAATTAAAAAACATTGAACAATATCAAACAAGAAAATTTAATTGAAATGTTGCTCATTACATAGTTCAACGGAACTACATTTTCAAATGTTTGATACAGTGGCGAAAGCAATAGAATAGATAAACGTTCACACTGTCGAAGTTCTTTTGATTCCAAATGAATATTGCAATACGACCACCTCTAGTTTATATTGATTCCTAAGAATATCATAAACCTAGGTATAAAAAAATCTTTAATTCGTGCACGAATACAGAAAATTTGGATTAATTACTTTTATATATAAAATATCGAGAATTTAAGATATTGAAAAACCTCAAAAAGTTTATGATTTCAATTCAAAAACAACCTCGTGCCGTAATGACTTACAACAGTTATTTAAAGAAATAACTAGAATCGAGATAATTACAAAAATTTAGACAATTACTAAAATATAGATAATTATTAAAATTAAAGATAACAACGAAAATTACAAAACCTTTATATTCAGAATTAACCTGAAATAAAGAGAATAACAATAAGAATTTATTTAATAAAAAAAACCAACTAAAAGATAATTAAAACATCAATCTTCATCGTTCGCCTTCAATTGACAAAAATTCATCCTCGAATCTTGCAGTGTTTTTTTTTTTAAATCCAATTTCTTGTGACAATGACAATTCATTTGATGAATTACTTGTAGCGTAAGTTCCACCCAATGTGTTTCAACTCTGAAAAGCTTGAAAAAGTGATAAAATTTCGTCGAACATATTGAGTGGAATCTCTTCGTGCTATATTTTTGCAAAGAAATTCTACAAGAAATTGTATGTCCATGTAGCACGTTGGTCATCTTGAATAGAAGCAGCCTCCTTTAATATTTTTTTCAGGGCCCACTAACCCCGAGACTAAGTACTCCACGCAGAATCCTCAATAAATCGTGGCCCACTGAAATTCTTGGTGGTTCCTTAATCACCTCGACAATGAAAGACTCCAAATGTGTAGTAAGATTGTAAAGCCAAAATTCCACCACTCTCATTCCCCTTACACGATTTTTTGCAAAAAATATTTTCATAATCTTAGAGATTCTTCCAAATTAATTTGTATAAAATGCTATATTAACTATCCTGATTATGGAACTATATGCCTCAATTGCACAAAGCCACAAACCTTAGGACTCTCATCTTGCATATTACGATCCTCTAATCATCCAAACATGCTTTGTAACTTTAATTTGCATTATTGAAACTCAGACGTTCTTCAATCTCAATTATTGAAGGACCATTATTAATTATCAATTTTCGAGCTGAATGGAACAAAAATGGCTTTATCATTAAGTCTACTAAAACAATTTCAACCCAGACGATTTCACACAGAGTATACCACAAAGATAATAAACGATTTTTATTAAACATAAATACTTCAATCCAATAAGAGTAAGTAATTCCTAATTTCTAGCATAAGCAATAGTTACCCTACACGATAAGCCCCAACGAGTCTAACTTCTGGTATGGATTTCTCGAAGTTTAGATCGTCTTTATCAATAAAGAACCCATCTCTAATACTAACTCATATAATTTGGTGGAAGCCATTAAAAAGATGAACGAACACAATATCAAGTTTTATTTATTCTAAAAGTATACTGTAAGATGATCATCTTCTAATTTTTGTTGATTCTTAAGAATACCAAAAATTTAGGTATCATATCAAAAACTCTTTGAATCACATACGAAATAGATAATATAAACTTGTTGATTTTAAATATCAAATCTCAAGGATTTGAGAATTTGGAGAAGATTTCAATAATAAATAATTTTTTTTTTTTCAATTCTGAAACAAACTCATGTCATGATGACTTACAACCCTTATTTAAAGACTAGTGAAGGCACGTGCGATGCACGTGCATACGTTCTTCTCCTTGTGCATATTAGCTTTGGGACTGCATATGTATACTACAATAAATAGATGGAAATAAAGTCATGAATGACATGTAAGTGAAGAAGAAATTCCTGTTACAAAAAGAAAAAAAAAAGCATTTTGAATACTATAAGTACTTAAAACTGAAATGTTTGTAAATAGAGGACAGGCGAAATAGGAAACTGCTGGTAGAAATAAAGAAACTAACAGAGTAAATATACTTCAATAGAACACACAAAATATACTTGTTATACGATGAGTATTTTCCTGTCAATCATTTAGCTCTACACGGTACAGGTTCTTTTAGTGATTCAATGGAAGTTTAAAAACTATATTCTCTGAACAACTAAAGTACATTCTCTAACTCTTTATTTTTTTATTTTTTTATAAGCTCTAACTCTTTTTTTCTAAAAGAAGGTGGCGGTGATGAACCATAAATTCTCAATACATATACTTTTTATTCAAACCACAATTAAAAGGTCGTTCCCCAACACAACTCACCATTTGGACATGAATATACCAACAAGACCAAATTTTTAACTTCAATTCACCGCTGCTTTCAACCAACACGTAAGTAAATAGAATTGAAGAATTAACCAGGAGAGGAAAATTCAAAGGTGAAATAATTCTGTAAACATCAATAAATGGAAATCATTTGAAGGAAAGATGAAATAACTCCATGAATGAACAGTGCACAATGAGTCCTCTATTTTGAGAGAGCGGAGATATTAAATCAACATACCTCAATTCGCCGGTTTCCTATTTTTGTGCAAATATTTTAGTTTTTGGGATAACTTTGAAGAACATATAACCCCCACCACACCTATCATATACACACAGAAAGAAAAAAAAAAGTTGAAAATACACAAGATCCGAAAGTAAAATAATGACAAATCAACAGATACTAAAATAGGAAAAAATAACCTTTAAATAAAGTAAATCTGAAATGGACATGCATCACGATTTAAGGGTGTAAATATGAAAACGTGTACCAAATCTCAGCAACATGAAAAAATCCGAAAGAAAGAATCTGAAACTGAAGTAAATCTCAAATCGACATACCTTTGGTCATGGGTGTTTTAATTTTGGCAGGAATTAGAGGTATGGCTGTGCGTGGAGATGAGTTTTTGGGTCGGATATTCCCTTCGCTTGGCAAACGACGACAGAGGAAAAACATATAAATAAATAAGAGAAGAAACAAAAAAAAAAACCAATATTGAATTAAACAGAAACCTCAAACTAAAGATGCACTAAGAGATTCCACATAAATCAATTGGCTAAACATAAAGAATTGGCATCATGCTTTCCAACAAATTCAGTCATTTTCATTGAGAACCTGTTAACTCTAGTTGAGTTGGAAACCTTTCAGTTGAATAAATAAATTACCTCGCAAAAAGCCACATGTTAATCAGAACATTGTAAAAAGCAGTAGTAGTCAAAGTGTCTATTTGTTTCGCCTCATCAAAAAGGAGCAGAGCTTGTAACTAACCATTCTCATTATGACCCATGAGAAGTCTAAATACTACTCCTTGAACTTGATTATAAAAGAGATGGAGTTCCTCTAATAACAGTGACGCGTCTTCAAATGAATTACAGTAGCTCCAATCATAGAGAAAGTCATGAAACTGATATTAACTATGATAAGCAAGATCATACAAAGAAATGTGGGTTATACAAATAACTGGTAGAGACAAAAAAAAAAATTGAACACTAAGATAAAATCAAGACCATACATGGGTAAAAGTATAAAATAAAAATAAAAATACACCTAATTCTTGTGGCAATGCCAGAGACCATTACAACATGACAATTGCAGCAGACATGTCCAAAATCAACAAAATAAGCATATACATATTTTCAAATAAAAGAAACACAACATGCTGTCAAGAATACAGAGATATAACAATAATATGCTTGTACTTGGCTTTTATAAAATGTTTGCTTCAATAAAAAAATTAAGTTCCAATAAATGCATACCTTCACCTAATTACAAATATATTACCAAGGATTACAAGAAACAAGCATAATGTATTAAAAAGTATAGCCACCATTGTCGTCTAACAATTCTTAAAATGTTATAGAAATTTTAGAACACGTGATTCCTAGAAACTTTAGGAAGAATTTAAATTACCCGGTTCATTCCCACAGATTGGGTGCTAATGTGTCTTTCACATTTGCAAGTAAGTTGTGCAAGTTCCTTCAGTACAATTTTATGAAAAAAGAATTAAAAATAAAAATTATTATAAACCACTTTCAATCTTATGCTCCTTCGCAATAGAAGCAAAAAGTAGAGAACTGATATGAATATTTTACGTATATCAATGCAATGTATCTGATTTATTTGAGCAAAGAGTCTTCATACTTTGGGGAAGTTCATACAGATGCAAGAGTTAAGCAAGACATATACAGCTTTCATCTCTGCAAATAAATCTTTATGATTGTCGGTAAATGCTCATCCCTATTTGCTTTATCTCAATCACAAAACTAAGAGTGATAGGAAAAAAAAAAAAGGCTAAGAGCCAACCATTCCCTATCATAGCAAGAAACATCAATTGCAATTCAATCGATTAATTTTAGACTGAAAATATGAAATATATTGAGAGTCTTAACTACCCTCACAACCTTAAACCAAAACATTTTCTTTTCATTTCGATACTTACTTGCATGAAGCACAAATTATAGGTAGCAAAACATCATAAAGGAATAGCACATACAGCTAAAATAATATTTATCTACATGTTTTTAACGCATGTTCACAACTATAGAGTAGTTACTAAGTCAAATGAACTCACAATTTGCAACTTAATTGTTTTCCCATCCAGCACCACAGTCCTAATTTTTTTGCAGTAATTATGGATAACCACATTGAACCCAAATAAAAGCAGAGCTAAAGACCTACAAATAAGTAAACTATTTTGTAATCTAATCACCATAAATAAAGGGATTATGAGAATAAAACTCACAAAATCCACTCCAATGGTGCTAATATTGATGTCAACATATGAATCATCCGAAAGCATCAAAGAATAGCATCATGTCCACTATACAATTCAACGAAAAGAAAATTTAATAAAAACCCAGAACTCAATAGACTAACCCAACCATATTTCCAAAAGCAAGTCACTAAACAATATTGAAAAGAAACCCATTATAAAGCATGTGCAGATGAAGAAATCACACCTATAGTTATAGTAGAAATCAAAGGCTCGCCTTCCATCACTTCCTCTGGTGATATCTTTACGTCCGACTGCTTCGCACCATTACCATTGGGTAAATCAACTGATCAAACCTCATTCCTCGCAAATTTTGGCAGCAACATGAAGAAAGCCGAAAGAAAGAACCCGAAACTAAAGTAAATCTCAAATCGACATACCTTTGGTCATAGGTGTTGCAATTTTGGCAAGAATTAGATAATAGAAGCAACCAGGACAATGAACTGCAAATAGAGTAACCTACAGTACATAAAGAAGATGGTTCATTAAAACAGACCCCATTTCTCTCAATAGCCTAATCCTAATGTATTTAAAATGAACTCACACAGACAAGCTTTGCACATCTAACCCAAAAGTAGTTGAAGTTCTTATTTTCTCCAATTTGTTTTGAAGAAAGAAAAATTGAAAATTAAACAAAATTAAGCATAGAGCGATCAGTCAAAATAAATCAAAACAATGAAATGATTTTCAAGGCAAGGCTACCAGATGAAAGTAGCAACAAACAAAATCTATTAGAACAGTGAACTCATAACATCATTCCCAGTACACATTACATGGACTACAAACTTTGAAATAGACAACGGCTTTACCTAATTTAGACCACAAGAAAAAGATTCAAGCAGCTAAAATTCTGAACCCTCACTTTGTTTAGCTGAATTAAATGCACAACTGAATCGACCAAATTGATCATCATCTTTTTGTAACTTTTGCTTTCCTTTTCCATTTGATCATTCATATTCGAAATCCTGGTAGCTCGGTTATGAGACTGAATATTATGCGTCCCAATAGTTGCTGTCCATTAAATAGCAGCAGCACAAAATTTGTAACGTTTTCACTGCAAAAACTGGTGTAAGATTCCTAGTTGAAGGAAGTTTTGAATTCCACATTGCATAAACATTAAAATTTACAAATGCAACACACTCTGTAAATTCCATAATATCACAAAAATCAATAATTTCCCATCTAATCATCATCATTTGAAGCCAGGATAGCTCCATATAAGATCGAGAAGTAGAACCCCAATAGTTTTATTGCCCATTAAAAACAAGAAGCACAAATTTGTAGCATTTTCAAAGAACAAACAGATCTAGAATTTCTAACTGAATTTCCAAGTTCCAACATTAAACTAAAACATTAAACAAATAAACAATTTAGAAGTCAGCGCTAATCTAAAGATTTGACAACATTAAAGTAAACAATTTTGTAAGTGTTGGATAAAATAAATGCCACACATTATGCAAAAAATTCCACAATCTCATCATTACGGTTCACAAAAATAATCTTTACACTACTTAACAACAAATTATAAGCATGTTCAATGGGCATATGTTGGGAAAATTCCTTACAAAAAAGAGGATAAAATATTTTACCGGGAAAATAATGCACTGACTCTCCGGAGACGCCAGAGACGAAGCATGTTGTATAAGCCATATATCTGCAAAGGTCTAGGGGAGATCTTACGAGCAAGTTCAGAAGGGATTGTAGATATCACATCAAATGCCAACCAAGAACTCGCATATTTCCAAGCAATTTGCTTCGGGTTGTCGACGAGAAGATAGGTAGTTTTATCCAGATATGCTACAAAGAATGTAAGAATGATTGATATCAATGTCGAAAAATCCATTGACAACATTGTTTGTTATGGACAGAGGTCCCTCTGGTTTCTCAAGAAACCCAAATTCAAATGGTGACACCCATGCTGTATAGACGACAAGAACAACCAGAAAGGTCTCCCATACCCTACAAACAAAATTCGATTCAAACTAAGTTGAATTTTCCAAAAGGCATACTGATTTTTTTCATATTCCAACATGTGTCTAACAGTCAACAGACAGATTTTAATCATATACGGCTCAAAACTAAGTATATGAATCAAACTTTGAAATTTCATTCCAATTGAATCAGTTCCCATGTTCCAAACATAACAATTAAAATTGAATTCCAATTCCAAATAAAGTTCTTGAGTGATTTCCAACAATAAAAACAAGGTAGGTGAAATTCAAAACAGGCAGCCAAGAAATGACTATTTTTTGAAATAAAAAAGTACACTAAAAATGTAGTATTCATTTCACTTTTCTCCATTGACATAATCAAGAAAATCCAAAACCCACCAAAACTAAAAATGTCAAAGAAGATCAACGAAGAAAAGTTTTTTTCTCAAATTAATTAGAAAAATGTGCTTTCAATGAGTAAAACAAGTGAACAAAGGTAATAATTAACGGGAATTATATCAGATTGAGGCGAAGAAACTTCTATGGGCCCTGTCCATCCAAATCACGATATTTAGGACCCCAAACTTCCACAGAGAGCGAGTCTGCAAGAACATGCAAATACACGCACATATATCAATATATATAGAGAAATGATCAGAAGAAGAACCTGTAGTGGCGATCATAAGGAGAAACGATGAACCTTCGGAGCTTGACTCTACGATTGCTTCTCGCACCGAGAGAATGAAGGATCCCAGTAGACAGACTATAATGGCTGCCTTCAGTTGACATGTGTTCAATTTCTTGAGAAGAAGCTCTACATACTGGAGAAGAAGATAGGCCAATGATTGGCATCCAACACGGCAGCAATCAGATTATTAGTCGTAAATCGTCAATTTCATAAGGAGGAGAGGAAAGGAAAATGAGAAAGAGAAAAGGAAAGGGAAAGCTGAAAAACAACGTGTGAGAGAAGAAGAAATGATGGGTTTGTATGGGAAACTGGAGGAGGCATGGCATATTGTGTGAAAGTGTGAACAGTAATATTAAAAGTGCCTTTATTTGGTAGTTTCTACAGTGTAGGATATATTGACTCTTTTTATATGTGTAGGAAATAACTAGAATCTAGATAATTACTGAAATCTAAATAATTATTAAAATTAAAAGAAAATGACAAAAATTAAAAGTCCTAATATTCAGAATTAATGCGAAATAAATAAAATTAAACTTCGAATTTATTTGATAAAGAAATACTAACAAAAAGATAATTAAAACTCAATCTTCATCATATTTGTTTATGTTACATTAGTATAAACACTGAACACTTGTAGAACAATGTATCAAGTGCATGCTCAGTAATTGACAATAAACAAGATTAATTTCTCTCTCTTTTGCAATAAATTTTGTTATATTAAGAAAACTTTTACTTTGACTTCTAAATGTTATGCTCGAGTTGAATGGATATGAGAAATCACAGATTCCGTCTTGCACAAACAATTCCGTTTAACAAAGGCACATATTTGCAAATAAGCACAAATTGTGATTTCATGCTATCGTGAATCCATTGAAGACGTGTCTATCCACATATATATATGTTATTTCTATGTAATTCCAAAATACTTCAAAGCTATATATAAATGAATAAACTTCAAGCAATATGTCAAAGATTTCCATATTCTTGTGATATTGTGATGTTTTCTCGATTCTTATGATACTATTTTATGAATGATATGATTATAATCGGTACAAGTTCTTTCCTTTTATAGTTATACGTAATCCTATTTATACGATCTTGTCCTTTGTAGTCATTCTTATTTTAGAGAAAAGAGTTAAACCATTAATATATTATTCATTCAATATTTTGTCTCACTCACATTGAGTTCATTATTTTAACATGATATTAGAGCCTTCAGTTATCAACCTTTTTCTAATGATCATCCTTCTACTCATGACAGCCAAAAGGTAAAAAATAAGGGAAATGCCTTTTGTGCACCAATGTTGTGTAGCATGTTTCAAAAAATAATTAAAATATATCACCATCTTTTCCTGGAATTGCACACACACTTTGTTCTTTTTGTTTGCCTCCTGAATTGCTCCAACTTCTACACTAGTTCAAGAAATATATATAATTTTAACTTAGTTGTGAATAAGATGTCATTTTTCTTTTTTCTCTAACCATACTATTATGATCTTTCATAGAAAAGAAAAATAACATTTCTTTTGTTTTTTTACATCAATTAATTATATGACCTTAGTCGTATGGTTTTGTCTTTTTTTTTTAATATCAATTTCTTAGGAAAATTGTTATCAAACGACCTCTCGGATTATGATGTAACTCGGTATGATATTTTCTCAATCGGCATTGACCAATTGACTCGATAGTGTGTTCTAAGTGGACATTCTCCAAGCAACCGAAGTTTGGAATTCTTTCTTGGTTTTGTTGTTTTCGATCTTGGCATTGTTAGAGATTTTGATAAAATTGGAGGATATTGTGCCCGGAAAATCCTTAGTGATCTCTCATTCCGCATCAACATCTGATATCAGAGCTTGTAATGGGATTTTTCAGGTCCAAAATCGAACAAAAATCGATTTTTCTCAAAACTAACTAGAGCTAAAAACCTAAATTTTGGCTAAACCAGTCACCGGCCGGACAAACAGAGACCAAACCCAGAAAGCGGGGACGAGCGGCGATGACGCGTGCATCTTCGACAACGGCTCATGGCGACAAATCTGAAGAAGCTTTCTTCAGATAGTTTGTTCGTATTTATTTTTTTGAACGTATTGATATCTTTAATTTTGTGTTTCATGTTATCCAAAAAAATTTGAACGATTTTGCCCTTTGACGCTCGGTACGCGAACAATGGTCACTCGCGTTGGTACACTTGCTGAAAGTTTAAGGTGAATAGTGGTGGCCTAAAATAGCAGATTCGCATCTCACGATTTCACGGACCTTCAAGCATGGTCCGCTTTGGTAAATTGACATAATCTGGTTAAATTTCAACATTAGCACGTCATCGTGTGGGTGACAATCGGATTGGGGCTTATCGTGTAGGGTAACTATTGCTTGTGCTAGAAATTAGGAATTACTTACTCTTATTTGATTGAAGTATTTATGTGTAATAAAAATCGTTTATTATCTTTGTGGTATACTCTATGTGAAATCGTCTGGGTTGAAATTGTTTTAGTAGATATATTCTCTTGTTGCATAGTTAATTCATTAGAACACCTAGACCTCACCCATTTGAATATTCTATTGATCTAAATCGTGAATCTTACAGAATCATGGAAATCCAAAACGGTGTATATTGTCTGAGACCTTAGAACTACTTTGTGTGGCTTAATTGTGATTCTGTGCATTTTTGATTGATTCGTAAAAATAACAACTCACAATTTTGATTTGAAAATTTTTAAAGAAAAATGTGACTTTTCTATATGACAACAAAAGATAAGAAATATTTTAGTTCAACAAAAAGTTTCAAAAGCTATTGAAGGCAATTTTTCTGCTGATTTTCAAAAGAAGAAATCGATGAGCTTGCTTGTACTTCAATAACTTCACACTTGTCTGACACTGATTCGAGAAAAGTGGGCGAGTTGAAAACCACTGGATAATTTTGAAAAATATTAGAGGATTTGTATTTGTTCAAATCTACTCTGAACACCCTTTACTTACTTAAACGTTTTTTTTTTTTCAGTTTTATAATGGATGATTCAAAAAATTTTGAAAATAATTTAGACAAGTTTAACAAACTTGTCTAAGATATTGTTAAGTATGAAGAGTCGGTGTCTGAAACCTACAAAATCATAATTTTACTTAATTTCATACCTGACACTTATAAGAAAGTTTAAAATGCGATTAAGTTTTGGTAGGGACACTTTGACTCCTAAAATGGTTAATGATTCTCTTAGAAGTAAGGAAATGCAGATTAAAGCTGAAAAACATGATAAGAAAGACGGTGATATTCACATGGTGATGGGTGAAACTCAATTTAGGCAAAACAACCATAATAGGTTTCAAAGTGGTAGCGAGATAAGTAGTAATGGAGGTAATAGGAAGGACAAAGATAAGTCTAGATCAAAATCTAGGACAAAGGTTAAGAAATGTTATGGCTGTGGGAACAATGACATTTTATAAAAGATTGTCATAAAGAGAAGGGTAAAGAAAGAGATGAAGTAAATGTGTTGTCTTCCGCTTCCAATGTTGATGATGGTAAAGTATATATAATCATTAACACTGCTAAATTGAATCTAACCTTCAATTCTCATTTGCATGAGTGGATACTTGATTTTGATGCATCTTTTCATGTAACATCACAAAAAGATTAATTTGAAAACTTGCATGAATCAAATGATGGGCTGTTATACCATTTGACAACTTTGCTTATATTGTTGCTAGTATTGGTGATATTACAAAGTTCAACACTAGTTTTGTGTATACTTAAAAAGATATTAGATACATTCCTGAACTGTCTAGGAACTTAATTTCAATAGGTAGACTTGAAAATGCCAATTCACTTGTAAAATTGGAAATTGAGTTTTAAAATTGATTAAATGTGCGCTTCTTTCCATCAAGGGAACAAGGAGAAATGATATTTATATCACGACTAGAGAAGTGATAAGAGGTTTAGATTCATTTATCTCTTCTGCCAAGACCGATCACACACGTGGATATTAAGGGTTTTAAACTCCTTAATCAAACTCATTTATCTCTTCTCTATAGGTTTTTAGCTTAGCTCAAGGCACATAAATTATGGTACCCATACCGTTCCAATGTAGGCTATGAATTGAGAAGAACGAGAAACACATGATGAAACTGAGGAGGAAATATTACTTCGGCGCTTCTCTTTGAGGGCAATAAGGCGCTCTTTTAGGTACGAACTAACATTATGAGCATTTTCTTGAAGTTTTTCTTCCTCAAATCACCCGAAGAATAGCACGTCCTGCAGCAACACATACAGGGTTGCCTCCAAAGTGTCAGGCACATCAATATTGTGTGCCTCAAATGACCAAAAATGGCTCGAGGTTCGAGCAAATCCCCCCTGGACCTCATCTGAAATACGAAGGCCTCCTACCTTTTAAATGCTGCCACACTTCAGGTAACTAACCAGTAACATGGCTAATTCATTTTCTTCCATTCCAAAATTTGTGAAAAATACAGCCCACAATGCCAGATCGATAGAAAATCCATGACAACAACAAACCAAGCATTGTGCACGAGAAATTTAGGATCGACTAATTGAATCATTTTTCTCCATTTCGTTCATAATTTCAATTATCAGAAAAGCGCACAACACGTACCTTGAGATTTCCAGGTAGCTTGGAGGCCAGTGCCTTGGTAAATTCTGCAATTCCCTGGTTGATAGAAGTTGTTGATTTTGTTAGCCATGGCCTTGACCACTTCCGGGTGGCAATGGTCTCAAGATGCAGTAGCAATGAACCCGAACTCATCAAGATATCTACGGCCATTCTTGTCAACTAAGTACTGAATCTTGACATGAACCACATTCAGCTGTATACATCACAAAATGAAATTACAGAAAGATGTCAACTATATCAAAAATAAAATTTGTAATAGACTAGATGAATGCTTTACTTTTACTTTATGTAAAACAGAATTTCACTTGTGGGTTTTACCTATAGTTAAAGCACTAGCACGATATGCTAGCTAACGAAATAAAAGTTGGGTCTAGCAATGTTTTTCTAGTTCAGTAAATGCGTGATTGGTAGCAGTATTAGACAAGACTAACATTTTAACTTCTGTCACTTTGTTAATTTTATCGAGTAGTCCGTATGGAAAAATGGAATCAACATTTCCACAAATACTAGAACCCACTGTCCCTGAATCATTTAATATAAGTATTATGCTATTTGTACAAAGTGTGTTGAGAAAATTCAGACTATTAATTTTCAAATCGGCAAAAATAATTATATTTTCATTATATTTGAGGTTGATTTAATGAATCATTTTTTATCATTCTTTTCGCCCATTATTAAAAAGTTTCCACCGTTCTCTTTTTTAATAAATTTTTCTTATTCTATACATTACATCCTCGTCACATCATTTGCTTTTTGGAGACAATATGATTATATAGAGTGACTCGACTATTATCCTAATTCTTATTATTACTCTAAAGAAATTACATGTCCTCCATCTTTGTTTCACTTATGTAAAACCTTCAGATTCCAACATACCTTTCAAAATGCTTATTTATAATTTCTTATTCCCCCTTAGTTTGACTAAGCTAAAAAAGAAGCAAAAGTCACTTTCGTAACCAGAGAAAATACACATATATTTACATGTCATAAGTACATCTGAACACATGAGTCATGAAAGCAGGTTTATATTTTCCGCATCAAGTATTCATTGTGAACTAAGATACATAGAAAGAAGTTTCAACAATACATTTGATGAATAATGATATGAATATTTCAATTTACATCATACGATATTTGTTCTTCAAATGAGAGATGGAGGAGTTGTGCCACCGTGAATTTGATGGAAACTTCATAATTTCGTCATTGCATAGTCCATAACATCCACAAGAAAGTCTGCATTAAAGAAATTTGGAACTTCAGTTTCGAAAAAAAAGAAAAGCAATTTAGTCGCATAAAAATTATTGAGTATCAACCTACCGGCGTCCTCCTTACTGAAGCATAGCGGAGGTGTAAGTCTGAACACATTTCCGTAGAAACCACCTTTGCCGACCAATACTCCCATATCTTGAAATTTAAACAGAAGTTAATTAAAATGTAGCTCGAAAATAAGCTTAATGCCAAGATCAAAGTGAAATGCAAATACATACCTTTCATTTGGTCCATCACTTGCAGAATTTCGACCTTCGCAGGAGTTTTTAGTTGACGGTCAGTGACTAGTTCGACCCCAAGCATCAATCCTCTTCCTCTTACATCACCAATGACTACATATACATACAACAATGTTATTGATTAAACAAATAACCCGTACTATAGAAAGAAATTCACAACACGAAAGGGAAAAACAAAAATAAGAAAACACACGATTTAATATGTTTCACTCTGAATGCAAGGGCTATCTGCACCTGATGCCATTGCAGAATTGCACTATATCGAAGATGATTACATGTGTTTCGAAGATTAGGTTCTTGTGAAAGTAATATTGCAAAAAATACTTGTTTAATTCATTGTATAGACATAGAGGGAAACACATTGTGAGATTGAGGGATTTCACTTGTAATTGTACAAAGTTCTCTTTGAATATGAGAAGGCATTCTTCCAAACTGTTCTTATCTTCTATTTCTTCTACATTTCTGTCCTTGTTTCATAAGTTTGGTTTCTCGAAAGGGTTGAAGAAGGATGACTTAGGGGCGGAGGGAGGGCTGCCCGAAGGCCATTTAGGACTTTATAAGTAATTTTTTTCTATATATCAGCTAGTATAATTTTTTTTTTTTTTTTTTGTCCTGTGGCTCCGCTCCGAGCTAACTTAACGTGTTCCAGCAACGGGCAAGATCTTGGCAACGTTAAGACTGTGCAGTGCATGATGCAGTTGACAAAAACGCTAAGCTTGTGACAGTTTCTATTTTTTCTCTATTATGACACAGAAAGAAGCTCGCCCTTATACACTTGATATAGGAAGAAAATATTAAGTCGAATTGTGATCAATGGAAAAAAGTGTACAGTAGATTATTAGACTCCACAGATCCAACAATACAAGTTGAAGAAAATGATTAATAGATAGACTAATTGGGTATAGGCAACAATTATTCTATTATCTCCATATTTCAATGTTTTGTTGGGGACTAGCGAAAACAAAGCTTACCTAAATGCATTGCCTACACCATAATGCGAGAAGAAGAAATCCTACATTAGATGAAAGTGGGGTAAATTCTATTCACGGTAACTATAGTTTACTCTAATATCAGCTACATAACTTCATTTTGTTTAATTGGGTAATTATGTCTTAATTTGATTTCAATTAACATAACTTTGATCAATTCCACTGACGACAATTAATGACGCGACAGTCAATAAATTATGGTTATCACACTTAATTGTTAGTCACTGACGAAGATATTAATTATTACTTAGTAATACTCCGCAATACTATATAATCTACCTTACCAAATGTGCATGAAATATAAATACAGCATAAACACGTTAAAGAAGTGAAGTTTACTTTCATGTTTGGATTTGAGGTCATTGAGGCGCTCTTTCAGGTAGGAACCAACGAAATGAGAATTCTCTTGAAGTTTTTCCCTCATAATCACTTTGAGAACAGCGTGCCCTGCAGCAGTACATACAGGATTTCCTCCAAAGGTGTTGAAGTAACATCGACGAGTCAATACCTCAGCAATTTTAGGAGTAGTCACTACAGCGCCCAAGGGAATTCCATTTCCAATTCCCTGCATTTCTGAAAAAGAATGGGTCATTTTTTTCTCTAAAAGAATTAAACCAATACGTTTCTTCCAGTGTGAAATGGAGTACAACCTTTGCCATTGTGACTATGTCGGGAACAACACCATGGGCTTCAAATCCCCAGAAATGGCTCCCGATGCGAGCAACCCCACACTGAACCTCATCCGCAATACAAAGACCTCCCGCTTTTCTGATGATGTTATATACAGCAGGCAAATAGCCCGGAGCTAACTCAATTATTCCGCCAACACCCTGTTGCATAAAGAAATAGTTCACGAGAACAGCCTGGCTTAACATCACGAGGACAATGAGAAAAGTTGTGAAGAGCCAACATATGATGATGGTCACAACGAATTCATTATAGGGTCTAATTGTCCTGGAAAATTTATGTCCCCCTCCTAAGATTGAACTTTGTCTTATATTTTCGCTCTAATGAAAAGTTCGTCCCAGTGGTGGTTTGATTAAAAAAAAAACTTTAAAATTTAGTGTAGATTGGAGAGGCTACAAGGAGAAAATGGAGATGATTATATAAATCGGACATTACCTGTATAGCTTCAGAAATAAAAGCGGCAACATGGCCTGAAGTTCCAAACTGAATTAGATCTTGAACATCGTGTGCATATTTTTCACCATCTGCACCAAATAGACCTCTATATGGGTCTGGATTCAGGGCATGATGAACTCCACTCTGTTTATGATTGTAAAAACACATCTTATGTACTATGTATATCATAATGCTCGTTCCAAAGGAAAGACATAGAAATTGTAGAAAGGTTGTACATGCATTAGCCGGGAAGAGGTACTCTTTCGAATCAAATTATTTAGCAGTACTGGAAGTATTGGACTTCATGGGAATTATAAGGAAGTTCATTGTTCAATTAGAACTAGAATATGCAGAACAACAAGGCTGTAGTACAGTTTCACATTGGAGCTACATATTCTTAAAAATAAACAAACAGTCAAAATTTGTAAGTTAAAATCAAATAGAGATTTCAGTAAACAATCTTTAATCAATTTTTCAAACTTATACGACCCTGAATAGTCCATCACCATAAAGAAACTAAGAGTTGTCTAACGATGACCATATTTAACTAACAAACATAAGAATGCTGAAATAAGTACACTTATTATTCCTCGCAATTTATTTCTAATTAACATAATGTTGTTCGAATGAAATCATTTGATTTTAGAGATACATTTGTTGCATTAGATTAGCCCTTTTACCCTTCCTATAAATGTTCAAATGATAGAAGTTGGAAATGCTTGGCACCTGCACAACATTGAATTTCCAATTGCTTTGTGCAGTGGCAGCCATAGTCCCGGAAGCATTTCCATGGTACGCATTCCTCAGTGATATGATATCATGACAATCTGTGTACAATCTTGCCATCATCATAGCTAATTCATTTGCCTCTGTCCCTGAATTTGTAAAGAATACAACCTACAATTCAATACGAATTTCATTAGTATACTGCCTTATCAAACTTTGCTTATCGATTCAGACAAATTATGCCATTTAAAAAAGGTTGTAGCACCTTTAGATCACCAGGTAACTTTGAGGCTAGTGCCTCGGCAAAATCAGCAATTGCATGATTAAGGTAGAGAATAGTGGAGTGTTGTAATCTGTTCGTTTGGTCAACGATGGCCTTAACCACATCAGGGTGACAATGCCCACAATTCACAGTGGCAATACCACCGAAAGCATCAAGGTATCTGCGGCCGCTGTCATCAAACAAGTACTGCATCTTACCATGTACTACATTCACCTACATGAAGTACATTACCAATCAGTTAGGCATCGTAGAATCCAAACAAATATCTAACATCGTTACTATTGTCCAATACAGTATTATGACTACATAAATTAATCCAAGATATAGGTAAGAAGGGATTTCGCATATCAAACATACTTTATATCTATACATTATATAGGACCCTCATCTTATAAACACTTAAAAGAACTACCAAAAGTACTAGAATACCAGATCATTCGAACTCATAATTTAAAAACACTATTTCACTCCTTTAAAGACATGTTCGATATATTAGAGAATTGAACAAATTTAATAAACAAAAAGAGTTAAAATCTTGTCCATTATGCAGTGCTCTGTGCCTATCATACCTGGAGAGTGGAGATAATTTATTTTCTTATGATTGTTTGATCATTATCGAACTTGATTCATAAAACTGAAAATGTTAATGGATACATACTTCTAGCATTAGCATCACATTCATATACAAAAATCATAGCATGTAAATTTATAACTAGGCCTTTAACATGACAAAAGGCGAAAATCAAAATCGAACAAAACACATAGAACTTGACTACCACTTCGTTCGAGGTGCTTCAATTCTAGGCTCATTCATCTCTCACTATCATGCAGATAAAATTTATAGAAACAGAAAAATTAAAAAAATTTCATTGGCAACATCAAAAGAAAAACTAAATTAAACTAAAGCAATCCTCGGACTCACAGGTTTCTTGTAGAAGCAAAACATTGATGGGCTGAGAAATTCTCTCCTCTTTCTCATGATCTCGTCGGCGTCGGGCCCACTGTACGGCGGCGGAGTATAATCAAACGCTGGCATGTCGGGAATAATGCCGGCGTCATTTCCGGTGAGACATGCACCGGTATTCTCGACCTGTGAATACAAACGCCGCAAACCTTGGAATTGTCTTAATTCCCATGATGTTTGTCTCGCTGCAAATTTCTGCATCTTTGAATTTTTGATACCCTCTAAAAAGAAAAAGAAAATATTCTGGGTTTTTAAATTTTTAATGCTATGTAATCACTGCAAATATTTGTTCAAAATCATGAATTTTGCAAAGAAATTGCAAGAGAAAAAAAGGGGGAGGCTTTGCAAATTCATTGCCAAGGCAAAGACTGTGCTCTACGTATGTGTATATATAGACATTTGTTGAGTTGTGCGCATTTGTTTAAATAAAATTAGAAGTTTCAATTTTAGAAATTAAAGATATTATAAATATAATATTTTAAAACTTTAATTGTCACTATATTCATTACACTTTTTAATGAAATTAAATTCTTTGCAAGAATAAAGGGTAAGCATTAATTTTGAGGTATCCAAATAGGAAAAATGTTAAACTAACATAATCATTGATATCCTGGTTGACCGCATGTGAGTGTGTGGTTCCCAGATGAATAAATAATATTTCTCATGTGTGTAGAATGTCAAAAATTGTGTCAACCAGTGTGACACTGATAATATTGTATTTATAGGGTGATAGAATTTCAAAAGAGGTAATACCAAAATTAATATGATATAATTTGTTATTAGTGGGAAAGATCGATTACATTACATTCTTTAGTAGATAAGTAATTCGAATCATCTCCCATTCTAATCATCAATAGAGTCATGCTACAGTGTCACCTTAGTCGACATAATCATTGACACCCTACACATATATGAAAAATATTATTTTATTCATTTGAGACCCACACACTCACATGGGTCATCAGGATGTCAAACATTATGACTTGTTACATGTTTAGCATTTTCCTCACATAGAGGGAGGTCCACACACATAATAAAATATTCGTGGGACATTTTCCATAAGAGAGGTGTAAGCTATTTGGTACACCATATTATTATTATTATTTCTACCTTTCTTTCATGGGCAGAGTGAAGAATAAAATTCATATGATCTAAATTTAATAATTTATTGATTAAGCTTAATTTCTTTTTGGTGCGGAATTTTGAATTATTAGTTTGAAAAAAAAAATGAAATGAAATGAGCTGTTCTACTCCACTATTAAAATTAAACAAACTCAAACCAATCTATACACTAATAGGAGTCTAGAGGAAATGTAACTTAAAACATCCAAAAGACAAAAAAAAAAAAAAAAAACACGAAACTCTTGTGATAAAATTTTCAAAAGAAAAGTAAAATGTTTCATATGTATTTTATATATTTAAGCTATGTTTGATTGACAAATGTGGAAAAAATTGGAAATCAATGTAAGTTGGAAATTTTTTTCCCAAGTATCCCATAGGAATAGGTTTTTCCATGAAATTTGTCAAAAACATAAAGTGGTTGTACTTTGAAATTCGAACTCAATTTTCACTTTCATATCAAACAGCAAAGATGAAAAATAAATTTCTCGAATGTGATATTTTCCATGGAAAATGTTGTTATCAAACGGACTTTTAGTTTTTTTAGTTAAATTAACCTTACGTAAATTAATTTAAATAGACAATAATAAAATTAAATAAATATAAACAAATGGCCAGTTTTTTTTTTCTTTTCATTTTAGTAGATTTTTGTGGTCGCTTATCAATAAATTTTTTTTTTTTTTTGGCCTGCTTCATTCTATACTGGGAAACAATGTTCTTATCAAACGGACCATTGGTTTTTTTAGCCAAAACAAATATTTAGGAAGTGTATTAAAATGTGAACTTTTATAAACTACGTGTTGGCAATCACGGATATAGATATATATATATATATTAAATATTTAACCTTACGTAAATTAATTTAAATAGATAATAAAAAAAATTGAATAAATATAAAAAAATGGGCAGTTTTTTTTTTTTTTTTTTTTTTTCATTTTAATAGATTTTTGTGGTCGCTTATCAATAATTTTTTTTTTTTTGGCCTGCTTCATTCTATACTGGGAAAACAATGAATTTTATACGAATGACATGAAAAATTGCAAGTAGTGTTCTAACAGATTACAAAAACATACACAATGAATTGAAGGATGTGATTTTAGTGAATTCCATAAAGAGAAAGGGTGTCCCCCTTACGCTATACATTGCCAAAACACGAGAAATGTAGTCTCAAATAATGTATCTTTACAGCCCCTTGTCAAATAATATATCAGAATAATAAGCCCGAACCACAATATTTTTTCCATCACAATAATCTTCATTCTTTAGTCATTCAATTCTGATTTTTGAACGAAGTAAGCTAATTCTTCAGTTACTTGGATTAATTACATATATTTATATCAAAATTTAGTGGCACTACTGTCAAAACATTTAGTGTAGCAACATCTAAACTTAGAGCAGAGAGCAAGGAGATGACAAGATGGAGGGTCAATATGGCATCTTCAACCCAAGAACAAATCAATTTGGTGCAAAAATTTGCTCCAAGTCGTCACCAATCTCTACACCAATTTGGTACAATGTGGTGTGGATATATGGTGTTTAAATAAATGAATTTAATAAGTGGTATGGATTTAAAGTGGGATAAGTATAACAGTGGTGTGAATATATAGTATTTAAATGCAGGGCCAGTCTTCAAAAAATTTAGGCCCTAGACGATAAATTATCACAAGGCTTCTACACATTTTTTTACAAGCTTATTGACATCAAACATGTCAGGATGAAACAGTTTCTCATAATAAGCAATATTATACTTTGGTACTCAATCGTAATTTGATTTGTACAAGAATCCATTTTCGTTTTCAAAAAATACAATATAAATATTTTTTGAAAATCAGTGAGGTATGAGGATGGTGCCTATAATTTATTATAAAAAAAATATCTTATATTTAAAAATAAAAATTCAAAAGCAACAATAAATTGAAAGACATTATTGGCAGGGAGACCCATATTTTATTTGCACTATCATAAAATATCTAATGTAAGAAAAATGAGGAAATTCTATAATAATTATTTTTGGGGCTTTCAAATTTTTTTTTGAAGTCCCATTATACCCTGAGTTGAAGCGAATGAATGAGTGAATTTAATAAATATTAATGTTGAAATGTAAGAATATTGGATGAAAATAGTGGTTCTCTAAAGTTTTTATCACCTTTTTTTTTTGAGACTATCTACTCATCAGTTGTTATAAAAATGTCGTCTTTATCTAGAACTGGTCGAATTTTAACGAGCATCAAGACCCAAATCATCGCTTTCAATGAATTTGGACAAGTTTTTGAACCACTTTCAGTGCGTGTTTAACCACAATTTGCTGCTTAAAAGTTTAAACCAAGTGCTTTGTCCTAACTATAAGGTAGAACTACAAGACGGAACTACCAAAAAAATGAGTGTGTGTGTGTGTGTATATATATATATATATATATATTTATTTATTTATTTATGTGGCTATGATTTGTGGTCACCTTGGCAATAATGACCCAAACCAATATTATATTGAAATTAACAGTACTAAAATAATGTTTGAGATAATGATAATTATGAATGACATTGACAATATGTTCATTGGACAAAATGGCTTTCAATTCAAAATATTTAATGGGATGACACACTTTCCATCTATGTTTGCGTTCTTGGAATTTTCCATGCAAATTTCATAGGATAATAATTTTGAGTCTTGTTACATGTACCATTTGAATTATATGTTGATTTATCCGATCTCATCCGCCCTCTTATATGAGGTCGAGGCCCACGCATTTAATGGACGTGAACTCAACCATCATGTAAGAGGAGGGGTGAGATCGGGTAAATCAACATATAATTCGAAGGGTACAAATAGCTTAATTCAATAATTTTTCTGTGAAAATTGGACGCAGGTAACAACTATAATGAAAATATTTAATACAAAGTTTATCATTCAAAGGAATTTACAGAGTCACTATCAAATTTATTATAAATAAGACTTCATTTTGTTATTGTTTGTTTGTGCATTCAGATTATCCTAATTTTTGTTACAAATAATAATTTCTTTATTTTTGTTAAAAACGACAATTTCAAATGCCTATACTTGTTCTATGCTATTTTTAGCTAATTATTAGTGTCTTTCGGGCATCAACCTTCTCTTCATAGAGATGAAATGTAACTTAATGTTAAAGTTTGACCCAAATTTGGTTGGATTTTTTGAAAAATATTGTTTTCTTTATTTTACACTTTTTTTTCATACTATTTTTATCTTTAACAATATTGTTAGAATTTTGATATGTTTCCTATATATAGTTTGACTCTTCTTTATAAGTTAGACACATTACACAAGTTAGATAGTATTGTGAACACAATATTCTTTGTATTATTTTTTCAATATAATAAATTCTCCATTCATTTGCCAATTTTCTTGTGTTCTTTAATATTGTGATCGTTATTTCATATTCTGTCATATATCTTGCATGCTATTAACAAGTGGAATTGTTCAACACATACATACTTCTTGCTAATTTCTCAACAAATGGTATCGGAGTCAAGTTGGTTGTTCTTTGCAAGTTTTTGATTTCTTTTTGGCTTGGCAATATTGAAATATTATATTCTATTTCGGGACCGCAATACGAGATTCTCGTAGTAATAGGTGAAGATGCAAGTAGTGCTTGCTCAAATGGATTTGGAAGACGCCTTGTTGAAATTCAACAATATTCCCCCAAATTGGTCGTTTGAGGAGAGAAAAAACGTAAGGATCAAAGTGTCCTTTCACAAATTCATCTTTATCTTTCGAATCACACTGCTTTATGGTTGAAGTTGAAAGAATTGTGTATGATTACGAGTCTAATTATCAAATTGCACCTAAAGCAATGTTTGTATTCTTATCGCATGATAGAAGGAGGATCTTTAGTAGATTAACTAGTTGATTTTAAAGTTGGAGACCTGGGAGGTTAAGTACAATAAAAAGAAGATTTGGCATTGATTTTATTGTGTTCATTGCCCGTTTCATTTATATCGTTTGGATATACGATTTTATATAATTATGATATTCTTACCATTAAAATTGTGTATGACAGTTATGGAAGGGGCAGATCAAAGTCTAACTTCAGTAATCAAGTTTGTAACTACAACAAGAAGAAGATCATTAAAAAGGATTGTTACAAGTTGCAGAATACAGAAAAGTTGACTTCAAATTATAAGGAAAAGTACTTTAAGTGAAATCGATGTTGTAGAGAACTGTTTGAGCAATGAAGATATTTTGGTTATTTCTAATGACGACTCCAAACCTAACGAAGATATGATTCTTGGTAGCTTGCACTTTTCATGTGTGTTCCAATCGGGATTTGTTTTCAACATATAAGGAGGTTTTCAAAGGTGTTGTGGTGATTGGTAATAATACACCTTGTTGGATAACTAGTATTGAAAGAGTCAAACTTAATATGTTGGAATGGTTAGAACACTTGATTCAGTGAGACACATGTTAAGTCCAAATTGTAATTTACAAATTTTCAAGTCAAAATCAAGCCCTAGTTAAATTGTATTGAGTATTTATCGAGTTATAATCAAAGTCAAAATAATTAAAGATTGATAGTATAGGTCTTGGAGAAGTCCAAGATGTCATAGATGTCCAAGAATATCAAATATGATCAAGGGAATGCAATTAGAAGTTTAAAGGGAGTCAAAGAGCCACACAAGTTATGCTCTAAGTTCTTAGTCTCAACTTGCAATGTATTTTTCACATAGAAAACATTCGAATTTGGAAGGCTACTTTCAATCAGAATTGTATCCCTTTGAGTCATCTTTCCACCACATGTTGAATCACTTCAATCCGATATTAGGAAAGAAAGTTATGATAAAAATATTGACGACTGCTTAGCTGTAGCTCGCCTATCGCTCAAGCGACTGGTCGACGCCCAGATTCAAACAATGATTTTTCAATTTATATATATATATATATATATATATATATATATATATATATATATATATATCGTTCCTTATGAACGTCCCAAAGTGTGTTGAATCATAATTATTCCCTATAGACCATTCTTTTGAAGATGCGAAACATTCCTTGATTTCTAGATTCAACCGCCACTGATTATTTGGTCCACGTCATATTGAAGGTAAATCCCTATAGATCGAGTTTGAAAATTTAATTTGACTCATTATAACATATAACTCTCTGTTTGACAAAATTTATAAACGGGTTAATTATAAATAAATAACAATAGATGGTAGACAAGTGAATACTATTGTAAGTCCATTTCAACGTACGGTTGAAAATAAAGAGAGTCCATTAATGAATGATTAATGTATTTTACCAAATGGATGCAAAGTTGAAGCAGTGTAACGAATAAGACTTTACTTGAACCTTTTCTATGAAAAACCATTTTCTAGCTTTTAACTTTGATAAGGACTTATTATTTATCTATCTTTTCGAGACTAAAGGAGACATGATTATATGATTTTTTGTTGTATATTTCTAATTACTTTTTCAAATTCTAATAAACGGTAGGAAAAAAGTAAAAGAAGATGTCGATTTGTTGTACCATCAATGCGGACAAGACTCATATATCAAGGTGCATGGCTGCAAATTGAGAGTGCCCAAGTGTGCCGTTTACATTGATTCATCACTAAAAAGTTTTTCCAATTTACATTATTTGGACTGGATTATTACATCTATGAAGGTGCTTTTCTTTTTTATTCAGTCACCAAACAAAACAAATCATAATTAAAATATTGGCTATCAATGCACTGATAGATGTGTCTTTTTTGGATAATTTTACCAGCTTACAGTACATTGTTTATGAGATTAATTTTGCCATCTTGAAGTACATTGTGTACTTTTCTTTAATTAAACCATTAACGGTTTAACTGAAGAATCATTGTTAGATCATAATTTTAATTAAATTATATTTTTAAAACAAAATGACCACCATTTTGAAATATATTACATTTTTATCCATCGAAAGTGCATAGCCATAATGGTCAAGAGAGTGATATTACTTTCTTAAAGTTAGGGTTAAATCCTTGCCATGCCAAATTGAAGAAATTTTTTACACTACACTTTGGCAACAACCGGTTCACGTTTGAACCGGTTCCGATTTTTCGTTAAACTCGTCCGAATCGGACGATTATTGAATGGTCTAATCAGTTCTTGACCGGTTAACTTGTTGGCTTGAACAATTAATGTAACTGGACCGGTCCAATTTTAATAACTATGATTATAATTGACATGTTTTATTAATGAAGAAAATAATTATCAGGTATATGTATTTCATTTTATGATAAAAAATGTAACTTTTTAAGAAATTCTTCATATCCATCTTCTCTCAATGCTTGGATGATAGTTTTTGTCGAGTGGATAAATCTCATAGCAGTTTATCCAAAGTTTGGAAAATTCATAACTGTTGAATTTGGTCGAATATGTAACACTTTTGTTGTCACTCAACTATATTTTTTGTTGTTACAATTTGTCACATGTTTTTTTATTAAGTCTAACCCTCTGTAATGATGAAAGTTAGACTAATTTTAACCTATTACAAGTTAAGTTTTTGTTAAGTATTGTCTAGTATAGTAGGTAGTATGGTAGAAAGTACTTTTGTAATTATGTGTAAGTTTGGCTATATATAGAGCCATATATCTTCATTTTAAATAGAGTGAATAGAGTAAATTGATTTATTTTCTCTCATTTCTTTGTCTTATATCGTTTTGTTGAGTATTAAACAACACTTGTGTGTTAAAACCATTTTCTGGTAAAAAAATAAAAAATCGGTAAGTCAGTGTATATACTGTAAGCTGAGAGTAAATATGGTATGCAAAGTGTAAATCTGGTAAGTGCTATGTAAATCCACCAAATACGGTATTCAAACCCGAGTGAAAATCCAGTAAGGCCAAATACGGTATTGAAACTAGAGTGAAATTCGGTATTGAAACTAGAGTGAAATACGGTAAGCAAAGTTCAAATACGATAAGTGAACTCAAAATCGGTATTCTCATATCCGGTAAGTCTAATTTTCTGTTTCTTTTTCTATCCTATTTGAATAAAAAATCCAACAATAACTTTGTCAAAATCTCCATGAATGTATACATCCAAAAGTGTCACAGCACCTAATAAATTGTTAAAGAACCTGCTAAACCCAGACGGGTTGTTAAAACTTGCATTTCACCGATATTTGTTTGAAAATATGATGTATGCCCCTAAGCAAGCTGCACGAGGCTGTTCTCAGCTGATATTCTTATTAGATGACTCTCCAATTGTAGTTTATATATATAGCAACAAATTATTTTGTGTTGCTTCTTGAAGATGAATACTTGAGTCTTTTGTGCTATAAACATACAAGGCGACTTGAGCTAGAGTTGTTGTTTGGTAGCCTAAATTGTGTACTAGTAATGCATCTTCTTAATAATGGACGCCTTCAACATTGTCTTGACACATGGTGTCATTACAGCTATTGAATGGTGGCCTTTATGGAGATTTCGTTAAGACGCTTCGTGTGGTTTATTTATGGGGCTATCAGAAGAGCCACCGTTAATTTTAAATTGTAATTTGCTATTTTCTTAGTCAAAATTAAGTTCTAGTTGAATTGTATTAGGAGTTTAATGAGTTGTAATCAAAGACAAAGTTGGATTTTATTGAGTCTTAGTTATAGTAAAAATAGTTTGGTTTGATAGAGTCTAAAAAGAAGTTAAAGAAATACAAGAAGAAAGTTAGATTCTGACTTCAAGAAATAGAGCAAGAAACAGAGTTAGCATCGCTCACTGACCACC
Organism: Osmanthus fragrans; assembly: GCA_019395295.1. Lineage (NCBI taxonomy): Eukaryota > Viridiplantae > Streptophyta > Magnoliopsida > Lamiales > Oleaceae > Osmanthus > Osmanthus fragrans. Next base: position 24,270,900 of record CM033358.1, on the reverse strand, counting down.
CCGTTGGTGCTTGAGCGCTCAAAACAGGGTCTTCGTCCCTAACGCTCAAGCGGCGGACCACCGCTCGCTTGGTGCCGGCCCCAGCATTCAAGCAATGGTCATGTTTGGAAATAAACTTGATTCGATTCTAATGCTGATTTTAAATCCATTTTCATCCCAAACACTATCCATCATAAATATACAACCCTATGAACATCCGAAGGTGTGTTGAATTATTATATTACATTGGAGATTACATTATTGAAGATCTAAACACACATTGATTTTTAGATTCAACACAAGATCAAAATATTCATATATTGATCCATCTTTGGTAGAGCCTTGTCATAAGTCAAGATAGTATCCTTTGAAAGCCATATTAATATTCCAATATCTCTTACTTCAGCCTACATAGTAAAGCATAGAAAGATCCTTGATCAAACATCAAAACAAAACCCTACATTCGCCAATTAGCTTTCAAAGTTTTGGAGTTTTGGGAAGAGCCACTTGGAGTTCCGGTGTTCAAGGATGAGGTTTGTTTTTGTTGATCCACATGGAAAGAAAAATAACTCAGAATTCTTAGAAGTGCGGACGTGTACAATTGAAGGAGTTCCTCGATGATTTTCAAATTAGGTTGCCAAAGTCAGCTAAGGTTTAACATTATCTGGGCTAATTGTAAGTTAAATTTTCTAGTGAATTCTATTTACAAGTTTACCGGAGTTTTTTTTATCTAGTTATGGATTTTCCTTCGTGATCGTATTCGGTGTTATTTACTTTTTATTGTTTTTTATCTGAATGTTCGAAATTGTTTAAACATATGAATTAATTTAATTAATTACCTTAATCATCTAAAAATAATTAATAAGCGTCTTGTTGCTTTTAATTGGTTTAATTTCTCATTTGGGTATAAACTATTCGACAAATTTAATCTTTTAGCCTCAACAAAATCGAAGCAACCAATAGTTTAAATTATGAGTTCGGGTTTGATAGGGATATATGGTTGTAATCTTGTAAAACAAACATATTGTGTTTAGTGCCATGAGTTTTTTTTGTTGTACGGGATGCTCAAGGAGAATGTAGGCCGACCGATTTGGCTGACCTTGGTCAACAAATCCCATGTGCTATTTATAGGAGTGGCATGGCTGGACTCGCCTATACCTAGGCTTGGTTGCTTGTTTACCAAGAGGCCTGGAAATGCTTGATCCATGTCCCTTGCCTGAGTTGAGCAAGGTGGGCTCATGATTTATTGATTTTCTAAAACATAATTTAAAGAAAAATATAATGAAAAAAAAAATTAAATATAGGGCTAGCAGTAGGAAAGGCCACAAGGCCGACATGAGAGCCGATGTAAGGGTTGGCTTACGAAGCCTATAAGTTCTATTGCCAAGCTTGATTCGACTCATGTGGCCAAAATCTGAGTTCGGCCTAGCCCATGAGTTCATAAGAAAACAAACCAAATAACGCATGGGTTGATCTCTTATGAGTTAACAAGTTGCCTAGGCTCATTGCAAGCCCCACAAGTTCTATATGTTTTCTACAGTATTTTAAGTTCTTCTTTTGATTGAGAGACTAATCTTAAACTTTCAGGATATGATTGTATTTGTGGGGTCCTGGGGAGATGGAATGTGGACCAAATCAAATTAAAATAGAATAGTGCAATGATTTTGACCTAAGTCAGACTAGCTATAGTAAACTACTCATGTATATATTTTTACGAAGCTTTCTCTAACCTATCTTATTTTTAACTCAAGCTTCCTCTAACTTATTTGTCCTTTAAAACACAGAGCAGTCTTACAAGAAAAGAAACTTGTAAGCATGAACATTTTGAACAGAGCTTTATCTAATGAGTCACATCCATATGTCGTGTCTACACCTTTTCTTGTTCGTTCTTTCGAAGGAAACTAGTGAAGACTAATTTCTTCTTCTAACGAAGATAATACACGAGTCTTTACAGTCTCATGTTAATTGACCAAGCTACAAGAAATTGAAACTGGCTTTATATATAGGCAAATGAACTCTCAATCTAATACCAAAAAAAATCTACCAATTCGTTGAGAAAGAGAGCAAGAATGGATTAAAACTCAACCTGTCTAAGGATTTTTCTCTTTATCTTGTCCATTTATAACGTTCATAGATATAACATGTTTAAAATGAATGATCACGGTGCTATACAAGATTGAGAAATTGACTGTACCCAAGTACGTTTGCCTGGACAATGTGCGTGCATGGGCAAACCTATAAAATTTTACTTTTCACTTCATAAAATTGATCCAAAATGAAATCAGTACACTCCGAAGACTATGTTGAGTTGATCTATAAATTTTAGTCCACCATTATAAGATCTAATTCTAATCTCGCAAGTGTATCTATATCAATTGAGCATGTACATGCATGTATATGAATACAAATGTTTAACCGGTCTCACCATACGTGTACTCTGTAGGCATTGTTGAATACATGGGGACAAAGCATGGAAAGCTGATGGGGGCATAATTTGTCCCAATTGGAACCTATTTTGTGAAAGCTACAATATTTCAAGGTCTATGCAATGGTCAAACATTTTTTAGTTTAATGGGAACTCTAAGAGATTCTTCTAGTTCTTTGATTGGCTTAGCGAGATGTATCGAATATAATCATGTAAATGGCTTGAAAATTACCGAAAATGGAAAGTTTGATGGTGAGGAGCTTCCACTTTGTCTTACATGTCAAACTTCAAGGCTACTTCAGTTGCACGATTTGTCGTCATTCTCGAAAAGTCCTATCACAAATCCATCTCTATCTGTCAAATCACATTCTTCATGATGTTCTAAATGAGAAAAGTATTGTCTGATTTTGGTTGAAACTGTAGTAGCTTTGTATGACGAAGAATTTGACCAGTAAGTAAACTTGAAACATAGCTTGTATTCTCATAAGATGTCTGAAGGTATGCCTATAGAAGAGCACTTAACTATGTTCAAAGAAATCGTGACCGATAGAAATATTGGAGGTTTAGTATGATGAGTAAGATCTGGTGTTGATGTTGTGTTCATTGCCGCATTTATATGTGACTTTTAGAGATACTATTCTCTATAATCGTGATACTCTCACTGTTGATGAAGTCAATATTACTTTATTGTCAACGGAGAAGATGAAGCATCTTGTAGGTTGGATCTAGAAGTTAGGTTGAAGACCTGGTTATTTGTGGAATAAATCGAGATAGGAATATTGGTATGATATAAGGGATAGATCGAAATCTAAACATACGAAAAAAGTATGTCACTTTTGTAAGAAGAAGGGTCACATTAGAGTTAATTTCTACTTCTTGAAGAACAAGAGGAAAGCAACCTGAAATTATAGCAGAGGCCGATGTTGTAAATGATGGGCAAAGTGAATAAAAGCTTCTTGTGATTTCTAACATTGTTTCCAAACCTTGCAAGGATTAAGTTCTAGACTCGACTTGTACATTCCATATGTGTCCCAACAAGGGTTGTCTTACAACATCTAAGGGAGTTGTGAGAAGTGTTGTGATTATGGAAAACAATGCACATTGTATAATTGCTGGAGTTGGTACAATCAGAATGAGAATGTTTAATGGGGCTATAAGAACACTTACAGATGTAAGGCATGTTCCAAAACTAATGAGGAATCTCATATCTATGATTACCCTTGTCTTAAAGTTGTATAGATATAGTTTTGAAGGTAGAGTTTTGAAAGTGAGAATGGATGCTCTTGTTGTCATGAAGGGACATAAAAGCTCTATTCAGTTGTACATTTTGTAAGATTTTACAGTTATATGGATGCAGAGCTACTATTTCTTACTTGACAGATGAAGAAGTTACAAAACTATGACATTTGCATTTTTTGTTTCTTTCAATATTTCACTTTTCTTCACAATTTAAAAATTATCTTTTTTTTTTATATCGATTATATTTGTTTCTACACACACTCTTTTTCTTTCTCTCTTATTATATATCTCTATTTTGTACGAAAAAAATTAAATTGTAACTAAAGATTCATATAACTTTTTTTTCCCATGAAAGTCTTCAAAAATCTTTTAAATTCTACAAAAGTCTATAAAAGTTTTAAAATGAAAGTTTATAGAAGTTTACGAAAGATTTTCATTAATTCTATACAAATATATAAAAGTTCACAAAATTCACAGAAGTCATCACTTAAAAAAAAATATTTAAAAATTTTCAAAAATTTTAATTGAATACACCCTTAGATTTTGTTTGCTTGTTATTGTATGTGCAGTCCCTGAACTTTCAATATTGGTACAATTTAGTTAATGACTTTTTCTGAAGCTACCAAAAGGGCATGATGGGACCCGTATTGTTTAAATTCCAATAATTAAACCACATTCAAAGTGATATGAGATTGTAAATATAGCTCCCGTTTGACCCCATTAAATAATATTTTATTTTTCTCTCTTCTATTTTCAATCACACAATTTTTCATAAAATAATATTATGGATAATTATATTACCACTACAAAATTTATTAATTACACCAAAATTTTCTTATTTACTAAAATATCCTTAAGCAAAATTACATAATTAGGGTTTTAATATACTTTTTAATTGGTACACCACAAATATAAACTCTAACTTCTTTCTTTTTTTTCCCTCAACATCGCATTGCTCATAATTTTTCCTACAGATTTTACATTCTTCCATGGTAGCAAGATAATTTTCTCTTCCTCATCGTAAATGAATTTATTTGTCAAGTTTAAAAATTAAGAATCTGATTTTTTTGTTAAGTCGAACAGATTTATTATGAATTTAAAAAAAATATGTAAGATTATGTTTTTTAATTGTTAAATGGATTCATGAATGATCGTTTCTCCATCATAGTAAGGCTCTGACAAGTATTTCACATTAAAAATGGAGAGTCAGAAAAACCCGATGAATGAGATCAAAGTAGATCGGATTTGCATTTGGACCTCACATATGTAGAGGTAAAAAAGAAAATCCCAGGCCAGTAATAGACTGACATGGATAACATATACAAACATGACCAAAAGGGAAATATGAAACAGTTAGGAGTTCACTATATACAGATATGGCGCGCTCAGACTGTTTTAAGGATCAATAATCTGTAATCTATTTGGGGATTTAGCAAACAACTACTGCACTTATGATTTACATCAATGAGGGAATAATGGTGTTACACCATAGCCGTCATGACCATTGAGCATGGAAGAACTGTAGTGCTGGTCCTGTTGGTGAGGGCATGTTCCATTGGCAAGCTACCATTATGGGACCTACAGATAGTCCATTTTCTGGGAGAGTGTTTCTTATAACTACTCATTTTCCATCAGATTATCCTTTAAAGCCCCCCAAGGTCTCTTTTAAGAGAATGAAAATGAAGATTAATATTTGTGATAAGTACACCACAATATTTTATTATGTTTTCTCGTTTTTTTTTGTTTATATTGAAATAGGAGTATAATTGTAAATTTATTGTGGTGTAGGTATTAAAAATATATTTTAATTGTGTGTGATTATAATGTGGTGTAGTAATTAAAATTTGTAGTGATAATATAATTACCCTAATATTATACGTAAATTGAAAATTTTTCTTTCTTTTTCAACTACTCATTTTAAAAAAAAAAAAAAAAACACTATTGCACCCATTAAAATATGAAATATTAATGGGGGTCAAATAGTTTCCAGGCTTCCAGCTCACTTAACTAAAGAGGGAACTGTGGGGATGGACATAAAATAGAATTTAATCAGGAGTCATAATTCAGCAATCAGTTTTTTGGTTGAAAAATAATTTTATATAAGAGAAAAACGACTCTTAATATAATTGGGAAAAGGCTTCGTACGATCGAAAATGATGATGGCTTCCTTTATAAATATGACATGCATACCATTGAATCTATTGTGCTTGACACCAAGGTGACGTGAATTTAGAATATAATTACAAACATCGCAAATTGTGAAAGTTACATTTAATTCTTGCTTCCAATAATCTTGATGCTAAACGTTGTTATAATAACTGTGGCATGAATCGGGGTCGCAGCTGTAAAATTGGTCGTGAAAATGGCCACATTAATCATGGTTGAGGAAATGGTCGCAACACTAATCGCACAACTTTTAATAGAAAAAATAATTCAATATTTCAGCTTTGGTTCATTTGGTTTCTATTTTGGCTCATTTCACATTGTTTGATTTCTTTTGCGTTTGCTGTGCACCTGGTGGGAATAACAAATGCTATCAAAGCCATAATTCAAACTATGGGATTGCATAGAAGATGATAGCAAGTTCAAACTTCGAGGTGGAGTTGTTATTTATGGACTGGCATCAAGGAGGAATTATGGTGGTGATTGAGTCACACGAGGAATAGAGCTGTGGCGATGATTGAGTTACGAAGATCTAGAGATGTAATGATTGATTCACATGACATGTACGGAGTCATAGTGATCGAGTCACATGAAATGGAATAAATTATTAAGGGATTAATTGGAAGTTTAGGATTTATTATGGGACTTATTGAATGTAATTGAAAATTTTGGATTGAGGACCAAAGAGTTCAAAAACTAAACTTTATGTCCTTATTAACCCAACTGGACAACCAACTTCGGGGCATTTGTATGACCATTGTATTCATCGAAATTTTACAAATCTAAGTTGGTTACAATGTACTCAATGAGATCTTTAAAATGTTATATAATTTGCACATGTTTGACTTAGAGATAAATACCAAATAAAGCCTAAACGGGACTTTAAATTGGAATTTTTTGAAAGAGAAATTTTCAGCAAAGTATGATTGAGTAGCTATTTTCAAGGGATTGTATAATTTCAGTGATAGTCAATTTGACGCGAAGCTGATATCTAGCTCTTTGAGATGATATTATGTCATTTAACGATAGTCACGGTCCTAAATTTTTTCATTTTTTCCAGACTTTATCTAAAAATTTTCATTTGTATCACTCACAATTTCAAACATTTAAAATAGTCGCAGTAGAAGAACAAAATGGATGATTTCCAACCATATTTCGTTAGTTGACCAAGAAATTTAGGGGACGTTCTCTTTACTGTTTTCGAGCCATTTTCTATTTTCAATTTTTCAAAACATTGAAAACGTGTTCTCTTTTCCATTTTCGAAAACGAGTTTTTGAAAACGGCTGAAAATTTTGTAAAGAAAACAGAAAATAATTTTTTTACGTTTTGACTATTTTCTTGACAAATCTATCGAAACTAAAAAATATGGATTGAGAAATATTTTTTCAAAACGACAAAAAGAACGAGTTTTCAACAATCTTAAAATGGACATCCAAAATATAAAACACAAAACGAATTCAAAACTCAAAACACGAAACAAAAATACGAACAGAACGCCCTTTTAATTTTTGACCATGTTTTAATAATTTCAACGAGGGTAAAATTGTAAATTTATATTTTCTATATAAAATAATTAATTAAAAAAAAAACCCTATCTTTGTAGATGTTGATGTCGAACCGTCGCTATCCACTCCCTTGTGCCACCAAACACCATCGGTTTGAGTCACCATAGGGGGTACTTTTTAGTATAGCCAAGTCAAAGGGCTACTTTTCCACTTTGGCAAAAAATTTGAAATATTTTCCACAATAGCCTTCCAATGCGTGAAAGATTATTTTACCCTTAAGTTTGTTATATAATAATAAAATTGGGTTATTATTTAAAAGACAATAATACCCTTATGTTAACTATAAAAAAATCACATCCACATCTCACGTAATTTCACTTCGTTCATCTGTTGAATTCAACACAGTTGAAAAGTGTTCCATTTTTCATCTGTTTCAAATTTGAAAATTCATAAATTTAGCAAACACTCATAAAAAAATACTGTTTCTAGAGCCATCAATTGGAATCGGTAAGTATATTTTACGTATTTTTAACTTCACTTTCATTAAATTAGTAAATTGATTCGTTATTTTGACGTTGTTAGATTCAATTTTACAATATGTATCTATAATTGTTTAGATAAACAGAGGAAATAATATATATTTTACGTATTTTTAATTTCGTTATCATTAAATTGAAAAATTGATTCATTATTTTTACGTTGGTAGATAAATTTTTTAGGCAAACGGATGAAAAAATTAGTATCCGCACTACCCGACGTGCGGATCCGCACTACCCGCACGTGCGGATCCGTACGGCCCGCACGTCTGGGTCGTGCGGATCGGATTTTTTTTTTTTTTTAAAGATCCTTATAATTTTTGATATTTAATTAATTGTATTCTGGTATTAATTCATAATGTAGATCCATGACATGTGTCCCAATTTGTTATTTCGGTGAATTTGAAAAGAAGAAAAGTGGCCAATGGGAATGGAAATGGACAAGTGAAGGAGATGGAGTTAATGCAATATATATAACAAAGAAAACACTGTTTACGAAAATGTATCAAGAAATACAAAACATGCTTAACGTCGATCCCTCTCAGTACGATATGGAATTGGCGTTTTTATTTCAGAAGCATTCAACTATGAGTATTCCGCCTATGAAAGTTACTTCTGAAGTGCAAATGAAGCATCTAATTACATTGAACCAAGGTCGAAAGTCGGCTCCTATTGACGTAACTTTATTGAGAAAGAATGTTCCCGAGGGTGATCACGAAGTCTCCGATGGAGAGGGTTGTAATGTAAATGATTTTTGGGATACAGTTGAGATTGTTCGTGAGGATGATGTGGTTATTTCTGAAACAGTTGCTACTGACCACGGTCTCACGGTTACACACAGAATTCACGATGAAGTTCAAGACAACGAGTTTGGAAGGCAATTTACGAATGAGGATTTGATTGCTGTATCTAGACAAAGACATGAGTCTAGTGAGAGTTCACATGCTGGGCCGAGTACACGCTCTTCTAATTGTTCGGGTGTAGTTCCTGAAGATGAAGATTTTTATGTGGATCAACTGTTCTAATTGAAAAGAGATTTGCAGGAAGCTGCGCACCGGATTGCAATAAAACATAACTTTGAGTTCAAAGTTAAAAAATCAAACAAATCTGCGTATACAATTATTTGTGTGGATGATAATTGCAGTTGGCGTTTGAGCTCGACTAAGATGGAAACAAATGAGTGCTTTATAGTTCGCAGGTATGCGTGAGAACACAATTGCGAAGTGGGTATTCGTCAAAATGATCACAGGCAAGCTCGATCATGGTTTATTGGGCGAGAGATAATGCACAGATTTGAGGACCCACGGACTATTTACAAACCTGCAGATATCGCCAACGACATGCGTCGAAATTATGGGATTAACCTGAGCTATCAAAAGGCCTGGAAGGCTAAAGAATGTGCATTGCAAGATTTAATGGGATCGACCGAGGAGAGTTATGCCAAATTGGTCAGGTATTGCCATAATATGGGGAGAACTAATCTTGACTCAGCGTTTTTTATTGAAAGCGATGACGAGAATCGCTTCAAATACTTGTTTATGGCTCTCGGACAATGTATTAAAGGATTTCAAAATGCGATGCGACCCCTAATTCTAATTGATGGTACAACGCTGAAAACTAGATATGAAGGGAAGTTGATTATTGCTACATGTCAAGACGCCAACATCCAAATTTACCCTCTTGCGTTCGGCATAATCGATGGAGAAAATGATGTAGCGATGCGTTGGTGTTTACAATTAATTGAGATTTCGAAAGGACATAAAACATAAATCGTAAATGTATAATTAGTACTTCAGGATTGTCGAGGAGAGCAGATAAGTGTTTGGCGAGCGGCTTGTCTTGTGCTTGCCAGTGATGCATCCGAGGGAAGCATGTCTCCCCTCTCCTCGCATACCGGGAAGCCAAGATGGGAACAGTCTCGTATACCCATATCTGCAATCATTGCAATTATTATATATAAAATTTAATAAAAAATAGATAATTCATTATTTTAAACATTTTACCTGTACAGCCAACAGAATGCCGTACGCATCGTACTTACGCTCTGGCCTACTCCCCTTAGGCAATGAATAGCCCCTTCGGAAGTAGCGTAATGTATCTATATAACAACTTTGTCCCCATGGATAATTGTTGAAGGTATCAAAGTCATCAACAACCTCCAGATGGAAAACGTCAATCGAAGTTTTCCTATGATGACATCTAAGCACGCTCTCCACGATAAGTACCAAGCCAAGCTTAAACTTATTAGACATCTGGGCGCAGTCCCTGAATGCGTCTCCCAACTGACCCAGTGTCACTGTCGGCTGCCCATGAAAATACTCATTCAACAGTCTTTTATTCTTCAGAATACGGGCTTTTGCTGCTTCTGCCGCCGTACATCTCAAACCAGTAATGAGTGCAAACTCAAAAATAGAAAATGTCGCTACCTTACCCCCAATATCAAATCTGAGGATATCTCCGTCAACTGGCTTAAATAGCCGACATAACAATGTATCGAGCATCTGGCCAGAAAACTGTACGTCTCGCAACGTCCGTAAGGGCCATAAGCAGGACCGACGCAACATGTCTGCATGCTCCTCATCGAGTATATCCTCCACCATCGTAAATGTAGCAAAGTTACAATACGCTGTAACTTTGCCGGGGACCTGTCGAACGGCATCGTCTAAATGATATTCCATCCTGCAAAATTTATAAATTTCAACTATTAGAATCTTGTGCAAATAATAATGGATGAATCGCAATATTCAAAAATACAAACTCACTTCTATACGCAAGATATAGGAAATATTTAAATAATTAATTAATTACGTATTAAACGAATTAATTACATATTTAATTACGACAATTAATTAACGAAATATTTAACTAAATACAAAAATAATTGATTACATACTAAACGAATAAGATGCATATTTAATTACGATAAATAATTAACAAAATATTTAACTACGGAAAATTAAATACGTAATTAAAATAAATAAATAAATTAATTGGTCAATTAATTAAATAATTAACTAACGAATAAATAAATAAAAAATTACATAAAAAAAAAAATTATTATTAAATATTAATTAATTGTAAAAAATTTGCGACAATTAATTCATACTTAATAATTAATACTAATATTTAAATTAAATATTAATATTTAATTAATAAATATTAATATTTTATTTAAATATTAATATTTTTAAATATTAATATTTTTAAATATTAATTAATTGTAACAAATTCGCTACAATTAATTCATACTTAATAATTAACTAACTATAAATAAAAAATTACGTAAATTAAAAAAAAATTATTATTAATACTAATATTTAAATTAAATATTAATATTTACTTAATAAATATTAATATTTCATTTAAATATTAATATTTTTAAATATTAATTAATTGTAAAAAATTATGACAATTAATTAATACTTAATAATTAACTAAATAAAATAATTAATTATATATTAAACGAAGAAAATACGTATTTAATTACGACAATTAATTAACGAAATATTTAACTACGGAAAATTAAATACATAATTTACATAAATAAATAAATGAATTAAATACTCAATTAATTAAATAATTAACAAATAAATAAAAAAATAATTACATAAATAAAAAAATAAATTTAAATTTAAATATTAAATGTAAATATTAATATTAATATTAATTATTAGTAATTATTTAATTTAAATAAATATTAATATTTAAGTAAATATTAATTAAATATTATTAATATTTAAATATTAATTAAAAATTAAATTAAATTCCGGGCCAAACGGCCCAGCTGGGCCGTTTGGCCCGGATGGCCCAGCTTCTGGGCCGTGTGGCTCGGATGGCCTAGCAGCTGGGCCATCCGGGCCGGCCGGATACGCCAGGCGGATCGGGCGGATCCGGTCGTCTACTAGTCGCAGGCGGCTTTTCACCCGCCTTTCCGGCGATCTCCAGTCCCAAAATTCACTATTTAACAACCCCAATCACGTATTTAAATCATTTTGGCATAGTATAATCAATAAATGTACTTCTAATCTTACATTTATTTCAAAAATTAAATGTATTCCATGTTTTCAAAACTCACATTCTTCAAGTTAGAAGATGGAGATGGCGTTGGCGGCTCCGGTCACTGGTCGTGCGGGCGGGGTCGTGCGGCGTGTGGATGTATTTTTCAAAACAAGGGTAGAAATGGGAATGAAGAGTTTTTTACAATTTTTATGCATTTTATATTTTTTTTTTTTTTTTTTTAAATTGGTCAAAGACTAGTTTGGAAAATGGGCCGAGTCAACCGACTGTTGACCACTAATTCCTCGTCACCATAGCGATCTACAACTGCAAGCCCATTATTCGTCGTCAACAGCGTTCCACAAACTGCCAGCCTATTAACAACCTCCAAAACAATAGATCTGTAGTTGTGGCAGCAAACTCATCCCTTCAAAGGCCTTATCAAAAAAACATATAGAGATGTATGGATATATTTGTATTTTTAATGGCTCAAAATTGATTCTTTTGACTGTGAGTGCTTTGATTATTATACTAGCTTTTGGTCTCGGTGAGATTCTTCACCCAATCGTGAGTTGATTCATCAATTAACTGAAGCTTTCGAGGAGAACTTGAACAATGGGGAAGACTTGAGGAGGAGTAACAATGGGAAGAGGAAAAAGGAGAAACTGGGTTGCCGAAAAAGTGAGAAAATAGTTAACGGGATTGGGATTCTTGATTTTCGCGCGACGAAAGGGTAAAGTAACACTTTCTCTTTTGCACGGGCCAATGAAGATTGAGGTGGAAGTGTTAGTGCCAGCAGTAAAGGAGGATGACGTGGCGGTCGAGAGTTAGGGTGGGGTGTTTTAATTTTAATTTTTTTTTTTTAAATAATTTTCTAACTTCTTATAAAAAGAACAATAAGGATCTACTGTAGATACAATAATAATTGATCATTCCACTGTGAAAATCTTATGTGACGCAAGCGTGAATATATTTTAAAATTGTATATGAGAGAGAAAATCTTTTAGAAATACAAGAAAAGTACGATACCTTTAATAAAACAAGATTTCTCCGTGACACGTGTCACGGAGAACGTGAAGTTTTTCCGTGTCACGGAGAAAACTAATGATTACATTTTATTTGCATATAACTTCTGAAAATTACTTATTTACAAGAATTCAATTGTATTCTATTTAACTCACTAATTAACGACATATACGTTGACATAATTGAAGTCGATTTAGGGACACAACTGAAAGTTATAAATTAACAATTATGAAATAATTATTCATTTAAGGGGTTGATTACTAACTAATAATCACACATAGGCAAAAGAGCAAATTATAAAGGCATGTAAGTTACAGAAATATATTTGTAAAACTTGACTTTGAGGAATTAAAAATGGTTAATTATAACATTGAACAAATTAAAAATGATTGTGATAAAAACATGACTTTCAATTTGTAGATACCTAACTAAGTTAATAAGAAATTTGGACAATTTCATTAAATGGAGACTAATTTTACAACTACAATGAGGATTAGTCGAATCGAGCATGTCAGTTCAATTCTTCTTAACTTAAATAGTCGAATGAGCATCAAAACCAAAAATCGATGGATTTGGTTCGATTTCCATTTGTAGGCCAAAAACCAAAGAATCGAATAAAAATCGAACATCTTTAATTTTTTATATTAAATAAGTCATATTATTTAAAATTTTTAAAAATAATTTTGCTAACTAATTATTTCATCTCAAGCCCAATTTTGTAATTCAAATTCAAATTCAAAAAATAAAAGTGAAGTAAGTTTTTCTCAAATCTCGATCATTCTACCATTTATGGAGGAATTGAAGTTGAGTGACTTTTTACCTTTCTTCATCTTACTATTTTTCTACAGGGACTCATTAAATTTGTAAACATTGATGAATTGATCTTATTAAACAACTTGTTATTTGTATAATTTTAAATTGGATAGAACTGATCTTTGGAGCTACGGAGTATACAACTGCAATTGATATGTGGTCTGTTGGTTGTGTAATGGCCGAGCTACTTATAGGCAAGTTTAGTGGATACATGGCTTCATTTAAATCAATCATCGGTGATCCTCTACTTTGAGCATGTTTACCTAAGCCTAAGAGTAACTTTTAAGTTACATTTTTCCAAACATTTCAGAGTTTACTTTTCATTTTTATTTTTTGGCATAAACACTTATTTGCATAGAAAGTTTACAGTTTTTACTTCGGTAGAATGTGCTTTTACTTTTTCTTTAGATGTTTTTGGCGTTTCCATAGTGGTGTATCTTTGATGGGTTTTTGTTGGCAATTATTTTATTCTCTTCATCTTATCAAAGTCTAATTTATAATTTTTTCTTTGAATGAATATCTTGCATCTTTATTTTTCACTTTTTTAATACTAAAATCCTGTAGAATTATTTATGTATCTTTGAGATCGAGTATGAAATTTTGTTTGTTGGCTTTAAATTGAGTATCTGTTTTCCTCCTTTTCATGCTAGGATTGAAAATCCTGTATTTTACATATCCATATGATTGAGTCATTGGGTTTCCAAAATAATGTAAATGCACCTCTTCGAATTACTTTTAATATATATTGAAGAAAGGGTATTATTTTTAATATGTTCTTTGTTATTTTTAAGAATTACTAGTGGGGCAACATGCGTTGCACGTTAATTAGTTATTTTGTTAATGTTATGAATAAATGTCAATGTTTACTAATTAACCATCTAAACTAAACTCCAAAATAAATCACAACAATTTTTTAGAAATCCAGTATGTTGCTTAAACTGATCAAATCTGGTATGATCCAAAAATGCAGCAGCAGCTCAAAAAGTTTCAAGATTTAGTAGTTATCCCTTTTAAATACATAGACTATATACCATTTCTGGAGCTTGCTTTCTGCTATCTCTAGTGCTCATTAAATATTTTTTTCAACTTGGCTAATACTTACAACTCTACACAAGATTTACAGGCACATGTTAATGACAACTGACAATAGTGACAACACCTGGTTATTTTTGTGATGATCTATTTGTCCTTAAAGATATCTCTCTCTTCCCTGCCCCATTCTTCCAAAAAATGACAAGGAACCTAGCTTACAAGAGCAGAAACTGGGTGCTTAAGATACTCCTACCTTAGGCATCGGATGTCTCTGGAAATTTTAACCTGGCTAGATGGCACTCCCACTTGCCCACTCGGATCCTCTCATAAGGCATTCCTTATGGCTGCCATAAACTATAATGTTTTAACTTTATATGAAACCTAGCTATAGAATCTGTGTCTACTATAGAAGTTCATGTACATGGGCAAGGCATACAGTCTCACTTTTCATGTTACTAAATGATTTCCTTCAATTTCTAGCATAATTTATGAAATAGTTCTTTATATTTTTCAACAAATTTTGGTGGGAAGTCACATTAATAGTTGATGCAACTTGTTGGTGGCATTACTATTCTATAGAGATACTTGTGCTGGGATTTTTTGTCAAAATCTCAACCCCTTAAGATGGTCTTATGCTGTGCTTGGTGAAGAAGAAGAGCTTTGTGGAGTCAATTTATTTTCACATGACTACCAAACACTTAAAAATAAGTATCCCTAACAAAATGAAAAAATGGTCCTCAAATCAAAGATTAGGCGACAATGGAAGCAGTTTCTTTACCAAGCTCAAAACACAACATGCATCGTAGCTTTACTTCTCAATTGATTAAGAACTTTAGATAAGACATGATGTATACTGTCAGGGAAAAAACGGCGTGTCTCTACGAGACATGGCTTCGTTTGAGACGGAGGCACCACCCGTGCCTCCATCTACCACGGAGACACCACCCGTGCCTCCATCTACCACGGAGACACCACCTGTGCCTCCATCTACCACAGAGACACACGGTGCCTCCGTTTGAGACGAAGACACAATCCGTGCCTCCATCTACCACGGAGACACCGTGTGTCTCTGTTTAAGATGGAAGCAAACCATTAACTTCATTTTTCATTTTCACCGTTACCACACCAATATCTCATTCAGAAAGGTGCGTGCGAGCACACCACAGAAAAGTACTTATAAACATGGAATTAACAAAAATTCCACCAATTCATTATACATGGAAGAAACATAAATATGCATAGGTTTTAGGTAAACTCACTCTTTGGTGGATCCTTTGTTATGCTCCTCAGAAACTTATTTACAATCGAAATACCCTTTGAAATTCAAAAATTTAGGAACGCTGATGCCCAAAATAATGATTAATAAAAAATAAAAGCTTAAATACAGCCCATATGTTTGTGTATAGGAAGATGAAGAAAATGCAAACCCGCTGTTCTTGTTTGGGTAAAAGAGGAGTTTGCAGAAGATGGGTAATAGAAAATACCTTCACAGCAAAAAATTGAAAAAAAAAAATAAAAAAATTGGCATTAGCTACGAAAATACCTTATTTCAATTTGAGCAAATCTCTTTCTCAATCTTAGATGTTAGACAAGGAAAACTAAGAATCCTGCAAAAACAAGGTTGATTGACAAAATTCGTAGGGAGAAAACAATTCAAAAAATAGAAGAAGTAGAAGAAGAAGAAGAAAATCTTGCGGTCAATGCGGGAATGGAATGGAGGAGTAAGGAGGTATGGTTGGTTGAGTGGAAAAAAAAGTTGAATTACAGTAAAGAAGTATGGATGGTTGAGTGAAAAAATGGAGAAACTGTTAGGAGAAGTTGATGGCGAAAAAAAAAAACCCGGAATTAGGACGATGAGAAATCGCGACACGTGTTCAGCCCGTTCATTCACTCTTTTATTTTATAGTGAAAAGGGCCCGAATGAGGCGACTCATTCCTAATGTATATTCAATAAAAGGTGATTGAAAAAAAATGAAACAGAACCAAAAAATAAAAGAACTTAAAAATAGAAAGGAAAATTAGTGATCACTGTATCAATGAATATATAATAAACAAAATTAGTCATGCAACAAAGAATATAAAAAATAATCTCAATGACAAACGAAATTTAAGTAAAAAGTTTAAGAAATAAATAAATTGTTGTGAAGAGAGCCTCATATTTGAATGAACACAGCTTGCACTTTTTTTTTTCCAGATGTAGGCTAAAGAATGAAAGGAGCTGAAGAATGAAGAAGTAATAAATAAGTTTCTATGAATCACAAGAACCTTTTCTTTTCCCAGATTTAACAAGAGTTTCACAATATTAAGAAACAAACAAAATGTTACTGATCTTCCCATGAGAAAATAGAAAATAAAAATGAAGAAAAAATGAAGTTACTTTTGGCAAACAGTTGAATCTTTATTGCTTTTTCTAAAAAAAATGTCAAGTATACACCTTTAATTTTTCACTACATGCAATTTTGAAATGATTATTAAGCAAAGCAATCAATCAAAAATTCTGAAAATTTACAATCTTCACACTAATGCAGTTACAAAAAAGGTAATTTATTTAAAAAAAGCTAAAGTTATTATTTTACCCTTTTTGAAATTATTAAAATATGGTCAAATTTAGGTTTCTTGATCAACTAATGGAATATTGTTGAAAATAATATATTTTGTTCTTGTGATGCAACTATTTTAAAGGTTTGCGACTGTGGGTGACATAAATAAAATGTTTAGATAAAGTCTATGAAAAAAAAAGTTTGAGATCATGACTGCAATTATCCCATAAAAATATGTCTTTCTCTAGTCTAATTAGCTTGTCCACTTGCTTATTGGGAATGTGAATGACTTGCTTATGGTGCAAGAAAATTCGTTAGATGAGTCTTTCCTTAAGGCTCTTGAATATGAGCAATACTTTCGCACTCCCTATGTGCGACGTACACGAAACTCTATATAGTTCCATCCCAATCCTACCATCAATGCATAAAACTGGACGTAGACCTTTCTAAACTTGTACTTTTGCTGAATCATCTATAAATTCCTATGTGTAACCTTACAAGTCCACTAGGGTTTGGCTTCCCTTCCGTTCCTTCTCGCACCCACCATCCCAATTTCTGTTGACCTCGTTTTTGGTTAGGGCAACGCGGACAACAGGTGTCAGACCCACTCGTGTCCACGCAAGCTATGTCCAACACGCTAGGACAAAGAACCAGTCAAAAGCACTCCAAAATGGTCGTGGGAGAAGCTCTTTATGACACGAGACAGTGACGTTCGGATAACGACAATGAAATGATGAATAATTGAGAACAAAGTGTACTAAATTCGTAGTGAATGTATGTTTGGAGAAATAAATCTATCATTGCTCATTCTTTTTAGTATATATAGTGGCATCCCCACCTCAATGATATATGGATGGGGGTATTTATAATATTACAAGTGAGATTAAGGCCATTAGATGAGGGGGCACGTGTCTTCATCTCCTTAGCTGATACATCTAATCATAGAAAACAATTTGGACTTCCTAGCATGTAGAGCATTTAATGCTCTTACAAAGAGTAGTCATCCTATTGACAAAACAATACACTTACACTTATTACAATAGTTACATCAATAATTCCAATAAGATCTTTATGTAGGAGATCTCTTGGGAGAAGTGAATATGGAAGATGCTCATTTATGGTTAAAAGGCTTCTGCTTCGGTAATGAGGGTTTCAACACCTTTCATAGTGCTTCGACATCAGGGCCTTGGCTACATTCACGGTGCCTCACTTTAGAGCCTTGGTTAAGCTTATTAGGAGCCTCGGTTTGTACCTTTGTAGTTACCTCGGCTAGACCTCTTGGGAGCCTCGGTTTGAGGCATGAGCTTCTTCTTGTGCCTCGGTTTTGAGGCATAACAGATATCATTAACACTTTTACAAGCCAAGCACAATTATTTCCTCTTTCCACTAACGCTCCACTTCACTACCTTCCTGACTTCTCTTTCTCCCTCACTCTCGTGCTATATGTCTCTCGTTTTCTTCTTGCACTATAGGTACTGAGGTCGGTGGCTGAAACTTCCAAATTTTCCAGAATTATCTATGAATGGCGGTGGCAAAAACGTAGCTAAGCAGGTTCTGGAAAGTTTTTCAGTGATGGTGGGATGGAAAATTTTATGCAACATTCTAAGTTCTTCTTCTAATGTCGATGGCTTAAGAAAAATTTGGAAAGTTGTGATGATTCTTCAATATATAGTCTAGGGTGTTTAAACCACGTTCACGCCAAAATTATATGCAAAATACCCTAAAAAAATGTGTAAAGGAAAACCAAGTTCGAACAAGATTTTCATTTTCTCCACAACTCGAAAATTCTAAGAAAGTTTAATTTCCCTTCACGTTAGTGTTTCACGGCTGCAAGATTTCTTAGCATGTAGCTTTTGCTTTTGCTTCTTGTTTCTGCTTCAAATTTTGTTGTTGCCCTTTGGGTCGAGTTTTTCACCTCAATGAGTCTGGTTTTTTTTTTTTCCATCTTTCTTTCACAACATTCATCCATGTCCAAAGTTCACTATGAAATACAAAAACATGAGAAAAATATATATCTCAACTCAATGATTAAAGTAAGTATAATAATGTATGTCAATTAGTATAACTTATTGCCGTTATATTATATAGCACTTTTGTCTTTTATTTTCAAAATTGGACTATTGTCATTAGGAGCGTACATATACACACACACATCCGTTTATATCCTATTATAATGATCTTATAAAAATTAACTGCTTAATTTCAAATACTTGCAAACATGTGATGTACACGCGCACACGAGAACAAAGGAAGAAGCAAACAATCAAATCTTCTTTCCACAAATTGAAGTAAATTTAACTAGAAAACACTGGTATAAATTGAAAGATGCAATATTCAGTTAAAAGCATACCAATACATCGGAAGGATCTAAAAACCCTTATTGGAAACATGACGTTGATGATTAAATTATACACAACAAATATAGGAAATTATGTACAATTTCAACACTTAATTCACTTTTCTGCAGTTGGATCGAATTTGTCCCGTTTCCCCCTGTTAATGGCTTTATATTACTCATTTTGATCATGACCCTCTGAAATCTTTCCAAAAGACACCATAGTTTGCACTATACCTTTGCACAAGATAATTTGTTTTACCACCGCTGAATAGTGCTTGATCTGATTTCAATAGCCCTTTCATCGACAACAAGTTATCAAAATATCGTGTGTCAAAATGTGCTGGCGTTTGGTCTAGTGTAGCTAGATTAATATCACCTCCCTCAAGAGGGCAGATGATTCTACGCCTACTTGCAAAGCTGGTATCAATATGACGTGTCTGATTGTGAATCCGATCTTTAAAGAGAAGACACTAAGAAAACCCTAGGGTGTGAGCACCGGAAAGCACGACTAGGTCTTTGGCATTTAGGCTTGATTCTTGAAATTATTAAGAAATGTAGGTAAGTCCATAGATGGGCTTGGAATGGAAGTGTTCGCTTCAGCTTTGTTAGATGTGGTGGAGTCTCTCCTCCCAAGTCTCACCTTCCATGTCGGACCCCCTAACTACAAATGGAAACCATTATTAACTCATTCCACAATGGAGTCGTGCATGCAATCTTTTAATAGAAACTTAAATTTTATTTGCTATACTGTCTAATCATATCTTATATTTCATAACGAACAAGTATGAAAAATCTTTAAGAATTGAAGTGTATATAATAATATAATACGCACCAAAACCACAGAATCACGGGCTGCGACCGCTAGAATGTCAGCACATGACACCACCTGACGTCCACATACTTTGTCAACTTCCGACTTGATTTTGTCAATCACTTTGAACCCCCTAACGGAATTGTTATTAGGAGCGGCATTCTTTTCGCTCTCTATGGTGGGGTTTCGTCTAGCAGAATTGAACCATCACAACCCTAAAAGTACACAAGAATTGAAGGAATTAAATACACGATCTCTTTCCCTCAATTAAATTTAAAATCTATACTATCACAAAAAAATGCATAACGTATAACTTGTAACACGTACTCAAGTACGAAACAATCATAGAAATGGAGACGTAACAAAGAGGCTCACATACGACTTTCTTGCCTTACTGCATCTTCAACTACGCGTTTGATGGTGGGTAAAGCGTCGGGGAAAATATCATCATAATAGGAAGGGCACTACACCAAAAACAGGAAACGGCAACGTGCAAAAAACGTTGCCAAAGAGTATTTGCAGCGTTCGGACGCACGTTGCGAATTGTGATGTTGCCATAGAGTGGAAGGTTTTTGCAACGTTCTTCGCTGCACGTTGCCGTTGCCCTTTTTCGCAACGTTCTTTGCACGTTGCCGTTGCCCTTTTTCGCAACGTTCTTTGCACGTTGCCGTTTCCCTTTTTCGCAACGTTCTCTGCACGTTGTCGTTGCCCTTTTTCGCAACGTTCTCTGCACGTTGCCGTTGCCCTTTTTCGCAACGTTTTTTGCACGTTGCCGTTTCCCTTTTTCACAAGTTTTTTGCAACGTTCAGGTGAACGTTGCAATAGGCGTTTTTTTTGTTTCAATTATCATATATTTGTTTTACTAATTATTTCCTGAATAAACAATTGTCCAAATACATTTCTAGTACATATAATCCATAACAACAAGTACACAACATGCACCAAGTGCGAAAGTAAAATTAAACTAATATTCCAATTGACAAAAATTTCTAATTATATTCAACACATTTTCTCATCCCATAAAGAGCACATCAACAATATTGAGATTTTTTTACTTTCTACTGTGTAATCTTAGTGTCGATCAAAATACTCTACAATATGAAACAAAATATTTCTCTAACAAAAAAAAAATCAGCGTACATAAGTATGCTTCAAAGTTACAATAGCAAATACATAGAAGAAGCTCAGCTCTTAGAAGAGTCACATCATGACTTTGACGGGTGTAAAATACAAAAGGTGTCTTGAACATCAAGCTCTTCATTGGAAAGAGAATCAGAGAAGACATCAAAATGTGAAGACTCATATCCATATATCTTTTATTCTGCTGAAACAATAGACAACAAGATATAAGACTAACGGAAAAATACATTAGCATGCTGTATCTCTAATAGAAGATTAACCAAAGTGAATACTAAAACTCTTCAGGCAAGCATGTTTGGCAACTAGTGGACAAAAATATAGAAATGAAGAAATAAAAACATGCAAAAGTGCAAAAATTCATAGAATACCTTCGTCAAATGAGTCTAATACTACTCTTTGGCCAAGCAACAGTACTTCCCATGGCTTCATGTAGCACTCGAAATTCATCAGTAGGTCTATATAAGGTCAAATGACCCATATACACTTCTTCAACCCAAACCTTCCAACAATCTCGTCCAAGTGGCATGTGGTGTACCTTTACGCTTTGATCGGTTGATGCAATCTTCCCTTCTCCTACAATTTCTTCCTCATCATACCGGTACCAATGCAATAATTGACACCTTGAATTTTCCGAAGGTGTAGTACCTCCAAAAGTAGTATTGGCAACGTGCAATGCACGTTGCGAAAGAGGAAACTTTTGGCAACGTTCATTGCACGTTGCCAAAAGTTCCCCCCTTTCGCAACGTGCATTGCACGTTGCCAAAAGTAGCATTCGCAACATTCTTTTAAAGAATGTTGCTAAAGCTCAATAAAGTTACCCAATTGCAACATTCATTGATTTGAATGTTGCCATAGACTCCTTTAGCAACATTCATTGATTGAATGTTGCCGTTTGAGTGTTGCAAAAGAGCATTTCTGTTGTAGTGAGGGCTGAGACGAGAGGAGAAAGCTAGTGTAACAGCAGAACACATGGCTAAGGCAAGAAGGTAGTACATGAAGCTACTTGAAGCCATTTTTGTAATGACTTTCTTATAAAAAGATATAATGTAGTTTATATAGCTGCAGATTATTTTTCTTTAATGAGTGAAGTATGGTGTATTTATAGAGTGAAAGAAATGTTGGACTAAGCCAAACTACAATGGTGGTGCAACCATTTTTAACCTACTAAAATAATCTATATTAAGAAGCTTCCTCTAATTTAATTCATGAGTGCTTTTGGAACTTTAAAGCATTCTTGCAAGAAAAGAAACTTGAAAAATGAACATTTTGAATAGGTCTTGTGAATCAATTAAAACAAGTTGGTACTAACCGGTTTAAAATAAAATGAAAATAGTTAATACTTTGGCTTATAAACTATCAAATACATTTTTCTTGATATAATTAATCTTGATACAAAGTACTATAGTAGTGATACTTGAATTTCTCAATAATATAAAAATATAAATATCAAGAATTGAAATTCACAAGAATTGTGAATCTAAATTATTGAAATGTTTAGCATATTAGACTTGACAATATTGAACATGATCAAGGGAAAAAGTTGTAATCTCATTTGTTATCGTGTACAATGTTGTCGTGCCCTCAAGTTGTAATCTCGTTTGATTGATAATATTTTTCATGGAAAATGTGTTTTTCCATACAAAATCTTACTTTCGTACTGTTTGATTGACATTTTTTTTCATGAAAAATATTTTCTTACTTTTGGCCACGTGATCATATTTTTCCCAAAATCAAAGAAAATATTTTCTTTAGAGAGAGCAATATTTTATTTTCTAGGAATTCTCTCTCTCTCTCTCTCTCTCTCTCTCTCTCTCTCTCTCTCTCTCTTATCTACCCACCAATAAAAAATGGGCAAGTATAATATTTTCTAGGTTGGAAACTAAATCAATCAAACATATTTAATTAATAATTTTCATACAAACAAGTTCTAGACAATTAAATTGTTTAGAATTTATTTTCTTTCCATACAAATTTCATACTCGCAATCAAACGCTCCCTTAGAATTTCTATTAGACTGCAAAACCTTTGCTTAAAATATTATACATATTGTTCATCTTGCAATCTAAAGAGTATTATGATTTTATTGTAATTATATCTTGCTGTCTCTTGTAGTCCGTGTAAATATGCTATATTCCACTAAATATTTATACAAGCACGTTTGGTTTGTCACATGACTAGTGACTGAGCCAGACATTTTGTATTGTGGGGTCAAAAATTAAAATACAATTTTTTTAAACAACATTTTAACATTTTCAATTTTAGAGACTTTTTGTACAACATCTCTATCAAATAATTTCCAAAACAAAAAGAACTAGGAAGAGATAACAATGAGTCTAAATCGTAATGATAATTAATGGTGCATTGAATAGACGGTAACTATCAAAATTGTGAGTGCCCTTTCTTTTGCTTCTCATTCATTTTTTATCCTTCATTTGTATATGTGGGATTGATTCGAGCATATAAAATTAAGTAACAATACCATTTCGCAAAGGTCTCGTCTGTTTCCCAAATCAATGAACTCTCTTTAATTAATTCAATTTTTTTAAAATCAAGCAAATAGGTTGTCGGTTTGTTATCTGGACGAAAAAAATTACAAAATTAGCAGTTTAGCAAAAGTAGAGAAAATATGAAAATATGAATGGTGGTCTCCAACTCTCTACAGTAGACCACAATGTTGATTCCTCTCTATAGGATTTACGTTAAAATCCGAATGTAATTATACAAATGAACAGTCGGGTCTTGAGTAAGTGAAGGAATTGTAAATGGGCTTGGCAATATATATATAAGGTTTGGGTAATTTACTAATTTATTTTAAGAAAGAGTATTTTTTGTGCGGTCATTTGACCTCATATGACCCCATATGGGTCCGTCCATGCATACGAGTAGGGTTTGTAATCGTGTGGACAACTTTTTCCTTTATTTTATTTTCAAGAAAGGTAACAGAAAGATAGAAATAGAAATGCCAGATGGCCCGTCCAATCTCTAGTATGACGGATTGGTAATCTTAAGAGGCTTGTCCCGATGGCTTGGTTGATCTCCGAGTAGTAATCAGAGGGCTCGTGAAGTCTTTATCTTGATAATAACCCAATATAATGATTTTGACCCTATGTGTCCTTTTTTTTTTTTTTTCAAAATTTATACTTTTATTTAAGGCCTCACTTTTGATGGAGGAAAGCCTTACTACAATTAAATCAAAGGATCATTATATCTGATATTCGGGAGGCTCCAAGCATCAACTTTTAAAATTCTCCTAAGGCGAACCGGAACATTTTCCCCCTCTTGGATGGTAAAGAAGTTACCAGTAGCTTCTAATTTTGCCAAGTAGTCCGCTGCCATATTATCTTCTATGTAGATATGTGTTATTTTGGCACGAGTGACTTCGATCAATCCATAGATATCCTCCCACATATCCCACAAATGCCATAAAGTGCACCTTCCTTCCATTACCCATTTTACTATTAGCATAGAATCTGACTCCACTACAAAATCCATCCATCCCCGGCATATACATAGTTAACCTGTCCCTAAGAGCATAGGACTCGGCAAAAGTGTTGGTTGCCACGCCATAGTTATGAGCAAAAAGAACACTCTTCACATTGTACTATATTATGTCACTAATAATCAAGATGTTCGATGGTGGCTAAGAATATGTATTTTCCAATTTGTTATTAACAAATTGATAGAAAACCTAAACGGGCATTATCTTCTTAACTAACAAGAAAAAATAAATCAGGAAACCCCACTTTCCACGAAAAAAACCAAGAAATTGTCCACGACCAAGTAAAGAAATTTCATTAGAAATTAAAGTTTTCATTTTTTGTTTTTTTTTTTTGGGTGAAAGTTATGTACACACGCTATCATGTTGGAGATCATAAAATTTAACTAAAAAAATTCAAATTAGAATGTTAGAATTTATATCCATTCCTTTTAGTTTACCTGAAAAATCCTAAAGCAGTCAATTGTACCACAATATACAGTGATGAGTACCATTCAAATTGGAAGGGAGGAAGAATATATATATACATATATTTTTTGAAACACTATTTACTTTAAAAATTTTCATATATCTAAAATATAGTTCTAAATAATAAATTCATGACAAAACATACGGGGTTTATTATAGAAAAATTATGGATAATAGATATAGAATTTTCTGACCAGTAAGGATCAAAGTGTGAAACGATGGTAGCACCAAGTCCAAGTAAAGAAAGTGAACTATAACATTTATTTGTAACTCATAAAATTTAGAAATCAAATATGTTAAATTAACCGTAAGAACAATTAGAGTTCGTTTGATTGCAAATGTGGAATTTGGGTGAAAAGAAAATGAATTATAGGAAATTGAATTGACTAAAATTTATTTAAATGGGAATTGTCGATTAAATGTGTTTGATTGGTATAATTTTTCACCCGACAAATTTTTGAAATTTTGGATCTTTTGGTATTCGTTTGACTTTATTTTTTATTTTTTATTTTATGAAAATTGTCCATTAAAGTGATAAATTTTTTCACCATGGGTCTAAAATTTGTTCCAATTACAAAAAAATTAAAAAAATTAAAAAATTTTACCTTACCGAATACCATTTGTTTGACTTTTTTATTTCATGCAAATTATTAATTAAAAGTATTAATTTTTTTTACTATTGGATCTAGAATTTGTCACAATTGTCAAAAATTAAAATAATAATAATACTAATTATCATACCGAATATCATTCGTTTGACTTTTTTTTCATGCAAATTGTGAATTAAAAAGATAAATTTTTTCACTATTGGATCTAGAATAAATTCCAATTGCAAAAAAAAAAAAAAAAAAAAAAAAAAAAAAAAAAAAAAAACCTGAAATTGATTTTCCTACCAAAGTGGTGGGAAAAGCTTTTCCACAATTTCAAGGAATAATGGCGCGTGGGGGTGGGAAAATCTTTTTCCCTAAAATTTTTTTTGTATCAAACAATCAAAATTGGGTGAAGTTGAAAAAGAATTCCTTTTTCCATGAAAATTTGCTGCTATCAAACATGCCTTACATTAATTTGTAACTCATAAAATTTAGAAATCAAAATGTTAAATTGGTCATAAGACATATTCAAACGTAGAATGTTAAATTATGCTACTTCAATTAGATTGATAAGCAATTGGTGTACCACCCCCAACCATTAAATTGTTTTCCACGTAAGTGTTGCACAAGTTGTAAAGAAAAAAGAATTTATCGGTAAAGATTAAAGAACAAATTAAAAGAATTCTACCAAAACTAAGTGAAAGTACCCAAAATCTTAAGTGAACATACTTAAATAGTTTCAAATCAAATGGAAAAAATTGTACAGCATAGTGCATAGCAAGTGGCAAAAATAAACTAAAATAAAAATAAAAATAAAAATACCAAAATATTTCCATCTCAATTAAGTGGTCAAGTAAATTTTTATTTTTATTTTAGATGGATCTAGATGTCAACCATTCATCAACAAAAACAGAGAATTTTTTTTTTTTTTTAATTTGCTTCTGTTCAGTATCTCTAGAACCGGGGGAAAAAAAGGCACATAAAATCGAGTGATACAAAAACAGGCATCCAATCACTTGCAATCAATAGTTGTGATTAATGCGACACACCCACTTGCAATAAATAAGATTAAAGGCCCATAGGACATATTTCCAAGTGATAAAAAGGGAAGGTGGAGAAATTCAATTTTGCTTTAGACTGCCGCGTCAAAAGTTCGAATCCTGAAATATGGATTTGGCTCTTGGGTAAGTGTAAGTGTACAAGCAGTTTTCCACCCTGTACCTTGGAGGCATAACCTGCGATTTACCTCCTTCACCAAGGCTCAGAGCAGAATAGGTGAGGGCGTCAGTAATGAGACGTAATTCAAAAAAATAAAAAATAAAAAAAATTAAAGGATGGGGTAGGTGGCGCCAAGGACCAAGTGCCATTTCGAAACAAGGCGTTGAATTCATCATACACAGCAAGACGCAAATGTGGACTTTTAAGTACTTCGCTAGGACATTTAGCATGGGTTAAGGTTGCAAGGTTGAGCTTTCTAATTTGTTTTTGTTAGAATTAGGTGTGATTCGAATTTTATTTTGAAAATGATTGGAAATTTTAATTATGGTCGACATTTAGAGAAATTTTATTTGTTGGAATGCTTTTGAAATCCTATTTGAAGTTTATTTGACAAAATTTAGTAGAAGTTTTATTTGAAAGCCCATTGGGAGATTTTTTCCTGTTAGGATTACAATCATGAAATATGATATTTCGCTTTTGGATTGTATTACAAGATTTTCGTTGTGACAGGTAAAGATGCGAGCAATATTCACTCATATGGACTTGGACGATACTTTATTGAAATTTGACAAGATGTCCACAACTTGAAATCAGGAGGAGAAATAATGAAGGGATCAGAAATTCCTATCTCAATTTCATCTTCATTTTTGGAAAAATATTCTCAAGGACATTTGAAGGAGAACTCCGTTGCTGCTTTATGATTAAGATTGGAGCAATTGTGCATCACTAAGAGTCTTACTAGCAAATTACATTTGAAGCAACTCCTTTATTCTTATCGTATGATAGAAGGTACATCTCTTAAAATACCTAATTGTGTTTAAGGAAATCGTCATTGATCTTGAAACTTTGGAGGCTAAATATGATTAGGAAGATTTGGGTTTGATTTTGTTTTGTTCGTTGCCCGCTTCATATATTTCGTTTAGAGACAAGATCCTATATAGTTGTGATACTCCTACAATTGAAGATATTTATAATGCTCTATATTTAAATGAGAAGATGAAGCATATCTTTCGAACTGAGGCTTATGGAGATGGCCTTATTGTTGATGGTAGTTCTAGAAGAGGTAAATTAAGGTCCAACTTCATAAATAAAATTTATAATTATTGCAAGAGGAAGGGGCACTTGGTTAAGAATTGCTATAAGTTGTTGAATAAAGAAAAATTGGCTACAGCTAATCAGAAGGGAAATCAATTAGATATTTCGGGTGAAGTTAGTGTTGGAGAAACATTTCACAATGATGGAAATCCTTTGGTGATTTCTGATGACAATTTCAAATCTAAAGAGGATTGAATTTTTGATACAGCTTGCATTTATTATATGCGTTCCAATCGGGATTTGTTTACGACATATGAAGAAGTTTCCAAAAGTGTTGTGATCGGTAATAATACCTCTTGTCGGATAGTTGGTATAGGAAGGGCCAGAATTAAGTTGGTTCATTAAAGTGTCAAAACACTTGATGCAGTGTGGCAAGTTTTTGATTTGAAAAAAAAAAATATTATTTCTTTAAACTGGTAGAGGTGGAGAATATTTTAATGTTTGAAATTTTGATGGAGAAGTTCGTTTGTATTTTTTGTTGAAGAGTTGAAGTTCATTCCTTGCAATGGAGTTTGTCTCTAAGTGGAGAATTTTTGAAGTTTACTCATTGTAGTAGAATTCGTGTCAATGTGAAATTTGTTAGAATTAAGGTATGACCCGAATTCTATTTTGAGGATGATTGTGAATTCTAATTAAGGTTGACATTAAGAAAATTCTATTTGTTGGAATGCAATTGAAATTTTATTTGAAGTTTATTTGATAAATTCTAGTTGAAGTTCTATTTGGAACTTCAATTAGGAGTTGATATTTGTGTTGGATTTGAAGAGATCAAGATATGGACCAGGGACGATCAGGCAAGAGAACTTTACTTATGTTGACCAATTGATGATTATTTTACATACCCTAGCAAAGAGGAAGCATTGCAAAAAAATAGAGGAAAAGAGTAAATTTTCTACTACTATTCTAATATGTTTTTCATAACCAGAATGAAAGTTGAGTAAAAGATGTTCGGTATCGAAATGAATGAAGCTATAAGTTGGTTGACTAGGTGTGTGTTTAGCCAAGCCTTAAAAAGATAGAAGTACTTAAAGTAACTCTTAAGCTTAGCTACACATCATTGTAATTGTTTCATCTCAAAAAATATTTTCAATAGAATCCCGACCACCTTCCATCCACGTAGACATAATCTACACACTGGAACACCATCTTAGGAGGCAAATGTCGTCGGTCGAGAAAAAGGTCGAGCAATCGTTTGCACTCCGACGATCAAATTAATGACCGACTAGAGAGAAATGAGTGCAATAGACGGGATAAGGGGATTTGATTAGGGTTAGAATAAAACATACCTTTTGTGAAGTGAATTCACACATATATGGAGAAATTAAATGGGCCAAGTGAGTTTGGTGAAATGAGCTCAAATACAAGTTCAAGATGTAAGGGCCTGTTTGATCAACCTGGATTTTTCACGGTCCATTTTCCAACTTTTTGTTTGTTTAATGCACTTTTTTTCTTGCCAATTGTTTTCCCCTTCCCCCACGTGCACCAATTTTTCATTTTCCTTGAATTTGTTTTCCCACCAATTTGGTGGGAAAATGGTTTTCCACGTTTTTTTTTTTTTTTTTTTAACAAATGGAACAAATTCTAGACCCAAGTGTAATAAATAAATAAATAAATAAAAAAATCCTTTTAATTGATAATTTCCATGGAAAACAAAGTCAAACGAATATCAAAAGATTCAAAATTTTCCGGGTGAAAAAAATATATCAATCAAACACAATTAATTGACAATTTTCGGTAGAATAATTTATTGACAATTTAATTCCCTGTAATTCGTTTTTTTTTCTACCCAAATTTCATTTTGCAATCGAACGGACCATAATTGTTTAATTAAATAGGCCCAATCAATTGAATAATTGATGTCACATCGACATATATGTGCTAGGTTTTTATCTAGATGCCACCCACTTCGTAGAAGTAGTGCAGCTGGAAACTTGGAATATTTGAAGACTTGCAATGATTGCGCTTGAAGTAATATAAATTTAAAAGTTGCACCATCTCTGGAGTAATTTCCGAAATTGGGAGTCATACCATATTTTAGCTTCCATTTTTCTGGCTGAAAAAGATAGCTCAAGCAGAACAAACAAAAATGTTTGGCTGATGATCATGAAGTCTTCTCTCCCTAGGATCGTCACTTATTTCTAGTTTTCAAAAAATGAAGTCATTCTGCCATTCTCCCACGTGATTTAAAATAAATGGCAGCCCAAATGAAAGGAAGAAAGAAAATCAAGCCCAAATTATGTGGCATGCTCAGACAGAGGGAGTCCCATATATATCGACTAGACATCAACTATTTAATTGATTGAGCTTATTTAATTAAATAATAGCATATTGGGCTTGAATTTGGCCCCATTTCATTAAGGGAACAGTACATAAGTCAGGGGTTTACTATACATCAATTCAGAAATAAGGTAAATGTTTCAACTATTCACAAATCAGGTTTCTACATGCATATATAATATATAATATATATTATGGAAATTCAAAAATAAATTTGGAATCAACTCAGCTCCTAAAATAAAGCCGTCAGTTACCATATTAACAGAAATCTCCATAATCTGTGCAATCCCCCTCTCTGGGGAAGAGGCCGTAAATATCATGAGGCCGAGATTCTTCCAGATTCTGAATTAACGTCGATACAATTGGCAAAATAGGTGATTCCGGGGGTCACAATTAATCGTAAACAGGAGGCAACGATCACAGATCTGTGCGTTGATCTGAAAATTAGTGTTCGGGTGGTCACAATTAATCGTCAGACGAAGGAAACGATCGTTGAGCTGTGCGTTGATCTGTGCGTTTAGTTGGGTGATTTGTACCGGCATCAAAACAATCGGTATGTCAAATTTGTTTAATGACTATTGTTCACTGTGTCTTATTGCATAGGAAAATTGTTTGCACACGACAAATGTTTTCATAATTTGTTCGTAATTATGTCATACCGGTCACAATAAAATTACGTAGCTACCAATATGAATGTAGGTATGTGACCATAAAATCTGGGTGTGTGACCATGATTTGTGTCTGGTTTCTTAATTCCTATATTCGCACTGTACACCCCAGTTTCTGGTTGTAATCGATTTTTGTGACCTGCACCTGACTGAATGGTGAATGCAAATTCTTTTTGTGACTGAAATACTTCATGTGGACTATTACAGAAAATGGGATATGTTCACGTTTATCTGGTGTGTGGAGGACATTCCTCGTTGGTGTTGCTCGATCGTAGTTGCTGTTATGTGAAACTTGTGGACACAGTAATGACTGAGTTCGGTTTGGACCCTACAAAGGTCGCGGTCACAATGAGTTACATATTGAACTATGATTTCCCTCCAGTCAGAATAAATAGTGATAGCAATTTACTGTCGTACATGACTCTAAAGGGTATAGATCGTGGACCTTCTAAGTATCCCATAAACATCGAGGTCACAGCTACTGAAATTGGACAGCAATCTATCAGTGTTCCAATGGCCAATTTTGGTGCAGAAAGTGAAACTTCTAGTGGAGCATTGTTTTCGTTACAGGATATAGCTTCGGATATATGTGATGCAGTGGTCGTAAAATCAGGTCACTTTAATGAACATGTGGTCACGATTGTGTCCGAACCTGATGCTAGCAATATAGAAGGAGGAAGGGTGTTCCGTGATAAGGAGGTCCTTAAATTAAGCATGTCTTTTTATGCCATAAAAAACATGTTTGAATTTGTGGTTGTTCGATCCGACAAGAATGAATATCTTGTCAAGTGTTCACAAGATCAGTGTAATTGGATTTGCAGATCTTCCACGTTGGGGAAAACAGGATTTTTTAAGATCAGAAAGATTGGAGATGGTCACACATGTGTTTCGAACATAGTTTTAGGATCTCACAGGCAAGTGTCGACGAATGTTGTCTCCTCTTTCATCAAATATAAATATACATCGTCACGTACCATCTACACTCCGAACGATATATGTAACGATATGTTACAAACCTACGGGGTTTCTTTGAACTATACTAAAGCATGGAGATCTTGGGAGAAAACTTTGAAGATGATCAGGGGTGATCCAGCAGAATCATTCATGCACCTACCCAGTTTCTTTCATATGCTGGAACAGACAAATCCTGGAACGGTCACAAAAGTAGAAGTTGATAATAGCAACAGATTCAAGTACTGCTTCATGGCACTTGGTGCATCTATTCAAGGATGGCCCCATTGTAGGCCTGTAATTGTGGTTGATGCCACGTACTTAAATGGACAATATGGTGGGACTCTATTCACGGCATGTACACAGGATGCGAACAATGGCATATACATACTGGCATTCGGGATTGGGGATAACGAAAACGATAGATCCTGGACCTGGTTTTTTGAAAACCTGAAAGTTTCGTATGGAAATAGGGAAGGACTGTGTTTTGTGTCTGATAGACACAACAGTATCAAGAATGCAATAGAACGTGTTTATACAGGGACCTATCATGGGATTTGTTCCTATCATCTTCTACAAAACTTGAAATCCCATTACGGTAAGTCGGGTCACAATATAACACAAGCATTCAATTCAGCTGTACGTGCATACACACTTTCAGAGTTCGAGTACAACATGCAGCAGTTGGACACAATCAACGAGAAGATTAGGGGTTACCTGGTAAGAGATTACATGCAATCATTTATAATATCACTGTTCTTGTAGATATAACTTCTTAATAATGTTTTACTTTTGTAGAATGAAGTTGGCACGGATAAGTGGTCAAGATACCACAAGCCTGCGAACAGGTATTCCACAATGACCTCCAACATAGTGGAATCGGTGAATGCGGTCACAAAATCAACGAAGAACTATCCTGTAGTAGCTTTGTTAGAGTCGTTGCGACAAACTATACAGTCTTGGTTTTGCAAGAATAGGGACATCGCATTGGGCACTTTCACTACACTGTCAGACAAGTACGAGAGAATGATAAGAGACATGAGCACAGATTTGAGGAAAATGAGGGTAATAACTATATTTTGTTACGTGAAGTATGATTGTGTTGAATTGTGACCTCACGTATTGATCGTATATCTATGCAGGTTTCTCCAGCCAATCAGACTATGTTTTCGGTTGCTATAGATGGATCGTCATTTGTCGTTGATATAGGGCAGCGTACTTGCACATGTCGAATGCTTCAGGTCGATCAGATGCCATGTTCACACGCGTTGGCAGTGATAGCATTAACGAAGAGAGATCCGTACAAATATTGTTCGTATTTTTACACACGCGAATCATATTTGAATGCATACAAACATTCTGTTTACCCAGTTGGAAATCAGAATGAATGGACCGTGCCCCGGGAAGTAGAGGACATAATCGTATTAGCTCCTAATCAAAAGAGGAGTTCGGGAAGACCCTCTGAAAAGAGGAAAAGATCCGCTTGTGAAGGGAAAGAAACAGTAAGATGTGGACGTTGTCAAGGCAGTGGTCACAATCGCAGGACTTGCACAAGCTTGATGCCGTTAAGCCAAAACATAACAAAAATGAAGTGATCTTACACCTTTATTGTGAACATCATATTCATTATTTTCATTCTGTATTGCGTCTAACTTGTAACAGAGTTAAACTACGCATATGAAATGGGTAATATTCATTATTTCAATCAGTTGATGTGTGACCAGTGGATACAATTTTTGAACATGTATGTAACTTCTTATCTGTGTACACACGACTGTTTCCTTGCGAGTTATGTACCAATTATGTCTCATGCGCACGCAGCTGTGACTTTCATATGTTGTCACAAGTCCCTGCCCAATGACTTGTGACCTGTGACCATGTTTCAGATACGTGTGACTTGAAATCTGTGACTTGTGACGTGTGACTTGTGACGTGTGACCAGTCACTTGTGACATGTGACTTGTGACGTGTGAAATGTGACTTGGGACCAATGCCCAGTGACCATGATTCAGATACGTGTGGCATGTGACCTGTTACTGGTGACCTAAGACCTGTGACTTGTGACTTGTGACGTGTGAAATATGACTTGGGACCAATGACCAGTGACCATGATTCAGATACGTGTGGCATGTGACCTGTTACTTGTGAACTGTGACTTGTGACTTGAGACTTGTGACTTGTGAAATGTGACTTGTGACAAATAACCTGTGACCATGATTCAGATCCGTGTGGCATGTGACCTGTTACTTGTGACCTGATACCTGTGACTTGTGACTTGGGACTTGTGATTTGAGAAATGTGACTTGTGACCAATGACCTGTGACCATGATTCAAAAACGTGTACGAATAAGTCTGTGACAGTAGACCTGTGACTTGGGACTTGTGATTTGAAAACTGTGACTTGTGACGTGTGACATGTGACGTGTGACCAGTGACTTGTGACATGTGACTTGTGACGTGTGAAATGTGACTTGGGACCAATGCCCAGTGACCATGATTCAGATACGTGTGGCATGTGACCTGTTACTGGTGACCTAAGACCTGTGACGTGTGAAATATGACTTGGGACCAATGACCAGTGACCATGATTCAGATATGTGTGGCATGTTACCTGTTACTTGTGAACTGTGACTTGTGACTTCAGACTTGTGACATGTGAAATGTGACTTGTGACAAGTAACCTGTGACCATGATTCAGATCCGTGTGGCATGTGACCTGATACCTGTGACTTGTGACTTGAGACTTGTGATTTGAGAAATGTGACTTGTGACCAATGACCTGTGACCATGATTCAGAAACGTGTACGAATAAGTCTGTGACAGTAGACCTGTGACCATGATTCAGAAACGTGTACAAATAAGTCTGTGACAGTAGACCTGTGACCATATTCACATACCTGTGACAATATTCAAAAACTTGTGACCATGATTCACACAACCTGTGACCATAATACATTTACCTGTGACCATAATTCATTTACCTGTGTACAATCACAACTGTGACCTGTGTATAAGTACGGTATTAAAAAAGATCAGTACCCCTGATAGTAGAACAATATAATACAGAATTATTTGGACATCAAGACACATGATCAAATGCTACTCTATTCTATTGCATTCATGTAGCTAAGTCAAAAAATTTATATTACAGTTCCCTGAAATTCAGGGGGTCCACAAAAAATATCACTTCCACTGACACGAGAGATCTACAATGATTCCAACAATTGAACTATCAAAAAATCAAGGCATCTATTGGCCAATGCATCAACATGTAAATTTGTCCAAACATTTTCAAAAATCTCAAAACTAACAAATCTAATATCCAGGAAACATGTACTTGTTTCCCTGTTTCCAACCTTTCAAAATATGCAAAAACCAAAAATATCCCCTAGCCACTACACTGACACTATAGATTCACTCTAATACGATGCTATCGCCCTTTGGCTTCAACATCTTTGTCGGCTTCTTGATCACTTTATGTTTAAAAAGTAATGTAGCAATGTCCAACCTAGCTCGGCTAGCATCAAACGTCATCGGCATGGCCTTCATGTCATTATGAAGCATGTATTCTGCATACTTAATCACAAAGATGCCGCAATCATGGCTGAAAACAGATCATGGGTAATTATATCAGAAAATGTCAATAAAATAGCGATGTCAACTCCGTTAATAATAGATCATGTAGACATCTTACCCATTCTGTTGTTGCGGCATGTTGTCAGCAATCAATACCGTCAGATTCGTTGGATCTTCATCAGGATTAGAAGGTGATCTTTTCCAAATGCCCAAACCAACCATCAAATGCAGGATAACCCTTGCAAATGGTTCAATCCCGGCAAGCACCATGTTTTCTCGATACGTCTTGAGACTGGATTGGAAAATATATAACTTATGCCTTCTTATGTCCAGACAGCCAAGCATCCAATGTGCACGATTGGTAGGTAGGATTGGCATAAACACATAATCGACTTCAGCCCAAGGACGACTATATTCCAGACGACTACCCATTGAAACTTCAACAATATACGAATCTGAAAATACCAGGTCGGGCTGTTTCATGAAGTGTGGAAATATGTTTTTGATCTTTGCTTGAAACAAGGTGTCTGTCGTCGTAGCGCACAATCTGGCATGCTGACTTTTGATTGCAAATTACCGTAGATAATAGAAACAAATGTCCATGTGCTATGAAAATGTAAAGAAATTTGATCAAAAATGTTGTCTGATGAAAATGTGTATGAAACCTGTGACCCCATGCAACCAAAACAATTCCCAGACATATGACGAATCCAAACAAAAACAGATCTGTGACCATATAGACCTGTGACGTTGTAAAGAAATCCCAGATCTGTGACTTATGTAAACAAATTCCCGAACTGTGACTTCTAAGTAAACAATATCCAGACCTGTGACTACTGTAAACAAATCCCAGAACTGTGACCTATGCATCCAACTATGTGACTTATTTATGGTACACTGAGAATGTGAAGTGTGACCAGCTATCTGTGACACAAAACAACTCCCAGAAATGTAACTCATGCATATAAATCACAGAACTGTGACCTATGTAGTGAACATTGTGACTTGTGACTAACGCATACGAATATATGTAGTATGAGTTGTAGCAATATAATCATACCGTATTACTCAAAGATGATTCTGGACATATAAGCTCGTGCCACCATGTTTTAGAGCCTATCGTGATCGAGCCAATGATAAAAGGGGGACGAATGACATCATCTCGGTTGTTAAATTTCTTTCTAAAAACCAAAATGAAGATTAAATGATAAATCGTATTGTGGTGGTCAGTTACTTATGAGAAGCATATAAGAAATTGAAGAATGATTACATGTTTCTTGGTTTGTAACCTCTATTGAACCAGTTCTGGAATGCAACCAGATCAGCCTCGTCCGCTGGCTTATCGTGCTTGTCAAAAACGACAATGTTTTCAGAATGCTTGCATTGTTTTCCTGCACCAGGGGGGACTGCAGTATCCTTGCTGGTCTCGGGGCTCTCTTAACAGGCAGTCCAAAAGTTGGAGCGGAAGGAGGTGATCCCTGCATAATGGTAACACGGTGTCATCTAGCAACATACACACAGAAATATTGTGAGATATGAAGAAACAAATTTATCATACTTCTTGCTCGTGATCTTTGGTCTTCATCATGTCAGGTTGATAATTGGATTCAGTCTGCCTCACCACACCAGCAATACCATCATCAACCTGCTGCTGGTCATATTCGGCATTAAACACGTCACACATGTTGACTAAGCTTGAAGTCATTTGCGGTGTTCCAATCCCCAAATCAAATGATGGGGTCGGAGGGAAGTATGGGTTCTCGAATTCATCAGCTTCGACCACCTTCTCCTTACCCTTCTTGGAACCAGTTTGTTCTATGTTTGTGACCTGAGACATAAGATAAAAACTAAATGTCAATGACAAGTATGTACCATGATGGATGAAGTCGGTTTAGGATGTACTTACTTTCGTCGACTCCTCTGCAAATCCAGCACTTATCCCTTCATTTTTGTCATTGAATTTTTTCAATATTGCATCCATCGTACTAGATATCAACACATTCACCGAGTCAGACAAGAAGGCCATTTGTGACCTGATGTCTGCCATGTCAGATTTTATATCACCTTGCATGCGGATGATCTGATTTATCTTGTCATTACCATCAACCTTGAATGAAGAGAACTGTGACTTAATGTGATTGACCTGTTTTGTTAAAACTGTGTTCTTTTTCTGAAGCTCGGATATTTCCATCCGCAAATTTCCGCTCACCTGTAATTGACAATTACATAAATTACTTCATTGAACAACTGATAGTGGCCTCAGATTGTTAACATATGACATATACTTTGTGCCTTATGAGAAAGTGACTGAAAGACTTACCTGTGGATGTGATGGATCCTGTTCGTGTGTTGCATGTGGCTCCATTGGGGTATTCACGTTATGTACGTGTGGCTCAGTCGGTGATTTTTGTGGTGTTGTATGATCTTGGATTGGAGTTTGGAAACAAGGCGATCTTTTATGCCTTTTTGGTGGTGGATCGATAAAATCATCATCGTCCACATCGCTTGAATGACCCTTACGTCCATCTGTAATCATTAACAAACGTGTCCTGGTTTCACGGGGTGCCTTTCTTCTTAGCACAGAAAGGGACACCGTGCGGCAGTAGTCTGGTCCGCTAGACTACCTTCCGCCTTTTCTCGGGACAAACTCAAATTTGATCAAGATTTTAAGAAAGCTTTGCAACACGAAGTAAAATGCAATGAAATTAACTTGTTCATTGAATGCTTGAAAGCTGGAAATTACAATTGAGAAAGCAGTAAATTACAATGGCTAGTGCAGGGGGCGAACACTAGAAAGCTTGAAAATGTTTGAAAGACTAATACCCCCTATAATAGACTTCGGAACTAAAACCCAAATGACGGGAGTAGACGTCTTTTGGCCGAAGAATCATACTAAACTTTTCTAATTTCTATCTATTTAAATAAATATTTACAATGGGCAACCGATGTTGGGCAAACTCCGGTTGCGATTGGGCCACGGGGCTTAGGCGAAGATGCTGCCCGTGACATTCTCCCCCATTTGATTTGGTGACGTCCTCGGAGCCATTGAGTAGTCTTCTCGCTGTTGCATCCGCTCCATTTGACCAAGTACTCTAGAAGATTTTTCTTGGAAGCTCGAGTAGTTTGATGGCCAAGAATCTTTTCAACAACCTTCGTTTCTGATTTTTCACTTTTAGCAAAGGTCGCTTCAGACATGCAGACTTCTTGTATCATTTCTGATCAATCTGTACAGTATGAGGGAGTAAAGTTTGCTGGCCAGTAGTAATCTCGAAAAGACTCTTATTGGGAGAAGAGCACTTTTGAGCATTGAAACACATTCGGCCTATGTCTGAAAGTTTCACCCAAATTTCATGCGGAGCAGAGATAAAGTGCTGAAAACAGTATTGCAGCCTAGACTTGAATCGCCCTGTCTGTCCGTCTGATTATGGATGGAAACTTGAACTCATGCTCAAAGATGAACCGAGAAGTTTGAACAACTCGGTCCAAAGTGTGCCAGTAAATCGAGAATCCCGATCACTGACGTTGTCTGTATGCAGTCCCCAGTATTTGACATTATGTTTGTAGAAGAGTTGAGCTGTCTCTTCGGCTGATATATACTTGGACGCTGTGGTGAAAGTTGCATGTTGAAGTAGTGCAGAAGTGCGCTCCACAAAAGTCCCACTTCTCAGTACTTCTCCCGCTGGTTTCCGAAGTTCTTC
Organism: Osmanthus fragrans; assembly: GCA_019395295.1. Classification (NCBI taxonomy): domain Eukaryota; kingdom Viridiplantae; phylum Streptophyta; class Magnoliopsida; order Lamiales; family Oleaceae; genus Osmanthus; species Osmanthus fragrans. The sequence continues at coordinate 24,231,319 of CM033358.1, read as the reverse complement.
AAGCTCCGGTTGAGCCATACGGTATGGTGCCTTGGTAGAAGGTTTGGCACCCGGAGCGAGTTCAATCTTACGAACAATTGCCCTCGACAATTTCTTTGATAACCCCTCCGATAGGATGTCCTCAACTTCCTTAAGCCTTATGATAGGCTTTGGAATAGGACCAGTTGCCTCATCGATTTCTTCCAATCGAAGAGCGCACAAGAAAGAGGGTTCATTCCTCCTGAAACCCTTGCTGAGCTGCATGGCGGAGATGCACTTCTCGCCTATTTTCCCAACCTGCGTGGGGATAACGAATGGCTTTCTCCCCATCATTATCAAAGAGTCGGAATACGGAAGCACCGCTATCTTTGTATCCCGAAGAAACTCCAGTCCCAGAATGAGCTTGAAGTCGTCCATCTGAACTGCCGACAAATTAGTCCTCCCTTCGAAGGGACCTATTTTGATTGCCACAGATTTCGCCACTCCTGCTATTGGTTGAGCAGCAGAGTTGATAGCTTTGACTTTCCCCTTACCTCTTTCCAGAACAAGTCCGAGTCGTCCCACTTCGGCACTTGCAAGGTAATTGTGGGTAGCTCCCGTATCTATCATAGCCCTGATTGGCTTTCCATTGATCCTCACATCAATGTACATTAGGCCTTTTTCCTTACAGATGTGAGCCTTTGATTCTTCAATCTTCGGCTCTCTCGAGGGACCAACTTCCCTTTTAGTAACTCGGTGCACCAGTGTATTGCACCGATGTGAGAATGCACCAATTACATCCTCATCCTCCTCGGAGTCGGTCTCGCTATGACAACTAGCTTTTGGGGTACCTTGCTTCGAACTAGTTCCACCAGTTGCTATTTGACAATAAGCGTCTACCATTCGTTTTTGAGGACACTCCGCCACTCGGTGAGGTCCATCACATAAGTAGCACTTGATTTTAGGAGCGACATCAGATCTGCCCTCCATTGCTTTCCTTTGTTTCTCGTTGCCACCGCTAGAGTTTCCTTTGAAGTTACCCTGACGGTTGCCTTGATAGGGTCCTCCCCTATTCTGAGAGTAACGCTCTCCCCCATTTGAGTTCGAGCTGGGTCTGTAAGGTCTATTTCCACCTTCGACAGACTGACTATTTCTCGAAGATCGATCCCTTCTCGATTCCGGTTGATAGTCGCTTAAGCATTCAGCAGCTCCCATAGCCGTGCTTAGATCAGTGACCTTCTGTCTCTGAAGTTCCGTGCGTGTCCACGGTTCCAACCCTTCCATGAAGGTGAATAGCTTGTCCTTCTCCGACATATCTCGAATATTCAGCATATGCCCGGAGAAGGCTTTCACGTACTCCCTGATGGAGCCTGTATGTTTCAGTCCTCGTAAGGCCCGACGTGCCTCGTATTCCACATTCCCAGGGAAAAACTGAGATCTAATCGCCTCCTTGAGGAGATCCCATGAATCTATTCTGACCCTGTTGGCCTGAATATCAGCATACTTCGTCCGCCACCAAAGTTTTGCATCTCCACTTAGATACATGGTAGCTGTAGTCACCTTTCTCGCTTCGTCTCTGATCGAAGCCGCAAGAAAGTATTGTTCCATGTCGAACAAGAAGTTCTCAACTTCTTTAGCATCGCGTGCCCCTCCGTAGGTACACGGATCTGGAATTCGGAGCCTATGAACATGCTCCTGTGCAGTGGCTTGCCCATTGCCAACCGCACGTTGGAGAACTAGTAGTTGAGTTCTCAATGCTTCCATATCATCCTGCAGATCAGGAATGATTGCAACAGCTTCAGTCATCGCTGCGCGAGCCTCTTGGCTTTCATCCAGCTGGATGTGTAATTTCCGAATTTCCATCTCTGCCGTCTCGAGCTTATCCTCTAAGCCCTCTACAGCATAAGCCAACCTAGTAGTTGTCTCATCAAGCGCATCCACGCGCTGCTTCGTTGTCCTCTTTTGAACATCTACCACCTCTGTGGCGTTCAAGGATTCCGTATCCATAGCTTTCTTCTCGAGGGTCGTGAGCCGCAGCTCTGATACCAACTTTCACGGGGTGCCTTTCTTCTTAGCACAGAAAGGGACACCGTGCGGCAGTAGTCTGGTCCGCTAGACTACCTTCCGCCTTTTCTCGCGACAAACTCAAATTTGATCAAGATTTTAAGAAAGCTTTGCAACACGAAGTAAAATGCAATGAAATTAACTTGTTCATTGAATGCTTGAAAGCTGGAAATTACAATTGAGAAAGCAGTAAATTACAATGGCTAGTGCAGGGGGCGAACACTAGAAAGCTTGAAAATGTTTGAAAGACTAATACCCCCTATAATAGACTTCGGAACTAAAACCCAAATGACGGGAGTAGACGTCTTTTGGCCGAAGAATCATACTAAACTTTTCTAATTTCTATCTATTTAAATAAATATTTACAATGGGCAACCGATGTTGGGCAAACTCCGGTTGCGATTGGGCCACGGGGCTTAGGCGAAGATGCTGCCCGTGACACCTGGGTTTGTCTGATTCAGCAGTTGCACTCGTGCCTGCATGGCCAGACACTTTGGAACGTACGTCTGCCTTTATATGTGGTTGCCTCGGCTTCGTGTATTGCACGCCCCTCATATATGGAGCCACCATCTCCAATTTAGACGGCACGATGTCATGCACTTCAAGCTGAGACCATAACACAATTACACAATGATTTAGCCATTTAATCACAGATAGAGTATAATGATTGTGACCTTAGTGACCTGTGAATCAAATACAGATTCTAACCGAGTCTGAATTGGTGTAAAGTGTACTACACTACCAAACTCTGATTTAACAATCAAAGTATATAACGAATAATAAAAAAACTTACATCGGAATATGAGAAGACATCTTCATCCAACTTCACTGCACACGGGTGTTTATTCGACATCCAATTCAACATGCGGGGGTGCCTGTTCCCAATCTTATTGGTCACAGGTCCATTGAGACTGGGGATAGACTCATAAATCCATACTTGAAATGCAACCAAAAATCCCTTCAGTCTGTAATGGGGGTTTCTACGACCTAATCCCTCTTTTAGAGATTTCATAGACATCTCAAATAGATCCTTACCCCAAGGGAACATCCCCATTGCATCAAAATCTTCAACCAGTGCAAACAAATAGTGTTCGACCACTTTCCTGTATGACGTAGAAAACAAGTATGAGGTGATCAAATATAGAATGCCAAGTCTTACAACGTCATGATCATCAACGCCTGACACATCAAGGAATACATCTCTCACATTTTCATTTGTCACCAGTTTCAAATGCCCAAAATAAGTTTCCTTAATCCTGGATGGCACTTTGTCAAATCGTCTCCTGACATCTTTACCGTGATATCTAAGACCCGTTACTAAACAGAACTCACACAATGAAAATTGCAGGTATCTATTTGCAACCTTGAACCACATCTCGTTAGGATTTGGTTGCTTCACTTCCCTCAAAAGAAGGTAGTGTATCAGTTGGGGCTGCACAACGATTTCGGCGCAATCCATGAAGAACGCAAAACACGTGTCTGCCAGGATAGCCCGTTGGTGTTCGTTGAATTTCGACGTGAAATTTGACAGAACATTCTTTGTCGAGTTGATTGTAATTTTACCTGGAAACCAAAGATCCTCCGGGATAATGTAATTCCATTCCTGCATCACATTAAAGAAAGTGTAAACATCTGTCACATGAATCTCGAAAGTCACAGTCTAATATTGGTCACACGAATAACAATGGTCACAGATATCACATTCCCATTCACATTTTTTGAACAAAACAATATATTCAGAAACAACTCACTCCAAAAAAATTTCAGAATATTGGTCACAGAATCACGTAAGTCACAGTCCAATGTTGGTCACACGAATCAAATTGGTCACACGAATCAAATTGGTCACAAAATATCACATTCTCATTCACATCAACGCACAACACAACATAGTAAGCAGATTTGGACCATAATGCATGCCCTTTAGTAATATGAAGCGTAGTTCACAAATGTTAAGATTTCGCAAAAATGTAGCAAAATGCTATTCAATCTCAAATACATTACTTTCAAACATAAATACCCATAAACTAAGAGTACATACAAATTAACTTACAGTAACCGATGGAGGTTTTCGTGGGTCGGTCGGATTTTTGGGGTTTTCGTCACGGACTAACTGCTTCTTTTTCGGTCTTTTTTTTTTCCCGTTTGACTTCCAGTTGCGTCACGGGAAGTGGGCCTCGCTCGCCAGTCGGAACTCCTCGTAATAGCCATTTCATACGTTTCACGGTCACAGGCCTTGAACGTCGTTGGCTATTCAGTGGATGCAAGCAGTCAAATGGAATGGAAGCTTCAAGTGTTTTGGGTATAGGAAATGACAGCCAGGGTTTTGGGTATGCGCCGTGAGGAAGATGGGAGGAGTATTTCGATTTCTTCGATTTCTGAATGAAATGAGGGCGGGGATGAAAGTTCTAATTTGGGGAAAAATCAATTTGTTTGATATGGATGAGAGGGTGTCATTAGCGGTTATTTAGAGATAAACCGTCTCTCTCCACTTTTAATGTAAAAGGCGGTGTTGGTTACGATATATTAATATTATTTTATATCATAATATTTAATTAATTAAAACCTGAAAATTGTATTATAAAACCTTAAACTGGATTAATGCAAAATGGTCTTTAAACACCGGGTTCCCTGTAATTTCCTCTTTCATTAAACCTCCTAGGCCCATTTAATTTATCTATATATGTGTAAATCTACTTCACAAAAGGTATGTTTTTTTACTAAGGGTGCGTTTGATTACAGAGAATTGAATTGCCTAAAATTTGTTTTAGAGGAAATTGTAATTAATGGTGTTTGATTGGTATAATTTATCACTTAATCCGTTTGACTTTATTTTTCATGCAAATTGTTACTTTTTGGGATAAATTTTTTTTTACAGTCTATATTAAAATTTGTTTGAATTTCCAAAAAGTAAAAAAAAGTAATTTTTGAAATTTTTTTTGTGTTCGTTTGGCTTTATTTTTCACATAAATTGTCAATTAAATGAATAGATTTTTTTACCATTGAATTTAGAATATGTTTCCAAGAAAAAAAATATGGAAAACACTTTCCCACCAAAATCATGAGAAAATAAAAGGTGAAAAATGTGTTTTAAATGGTTGTATCTAGAAAATGGGTGAAAATGAATTACATGAAAAAGTTATGCAATCAAACACCAAAATTAAGCATGGAAAAAGAAAATCTTCATTTCCCACCCTTTTCCAACAATTTCAAACGGACCCTAACTTCAACCAAATCTACTTATCCCATCGCACTTATTTCTCTATGATTCGACCATTGACTTGATCGTCAAAGTGCAAATGGTCGTTAGAAATTTTTTTCGACTGACGACTTTTGCCTCCTAACGCAGTATTCCAGTGTGCAAGTGATGTCTATATGGAGGGAAGTTGGCCGAAAATCTATTACTGTATTTTTTTTAGGTCAATAGTAGAGAAGGCAATTTGAGCTGTCAAATCGAAAATCGCGGTGAATCGAACCAAATGGGATGAAAAAAATAGAACTGATGACATAATGAAATGTATATGGTATTTGATTTTAATGAACCGGTTCGTGGGCAGGGCGGGTATGGTATTAACGTCGTCGCCCCGCCCCGAATTGATTAATCATTAAAAATTAATTGGACAATTGAACTTTTCATTATTCTTTCTATTATTATGTCCAGCCGAAAATTCATTTCTAGCCTAGACATGCCTAAGTCCAACTAACGTTACTAACCTATCCCACCCAAGATATTGTTTAGTATTGTCATGTTGATAATATTTTTTGTTAAATCCGAATTTTGCACTTGGGAATTGGGAAATTGTTTATATTTTTATGTGAGATATTGTTTGTTAAATTGACTTAGTATTGCGTTTTTGTTTCATTGACTTTTTTCATAAATTATTTTTTTTGAAGTTGACCATTGGACCTATAAAAAATAATTTATTTTCGTGGTTATTTATCGCCCGAACCAAATCAAACCGAAATACGAACCGAATCAACTTACATGGTTATGTGCGGTTATGGTATAACCAAAAAATTGATGGTTCGATGATGATTTTGGCCGAACCGATCCCGAATCGAGCCGTTGCAAAATTTAACTCAAAAAATATACTTTTTAAAAATAAGTCTTCACTACTTTTTAGTAAAGATAATATTAAATGATATACATTAAACATTTTCAGTAATTTAAACTTTTAGATCAAATAATTCAACATGATATCAGAGTATGCAAATGTATTGAGTTCACGTCTCGTTGTCACTCATTTAAATGAATAATCCATTGTTAAATTTTGATGGTAACTTTTAAATCAAGTGGTTCAACAATATTTTATCTTTAATAATTTAAATTGACATATTATTGGGTAATAGGTAAATTTTGACTTTATTTCAAGCAAATACAATCTCTCTTTTTCATGGACAAATATTAGACAAATTATTAATGTCGACGATAACGACACATGAAAGCAGATCAACAAAAAGAAAATATTATTATTTTTTTTCTTGAAATTTATAGTAAAATACAATTGAAAGGAAACTACAAGATCCAAATTAATTTTGTGATGAACTTGTAGCACAACTACAAAATCAATTACATTTCAAATCCAAATAGAGCACCACTATCTTTGTTTTTAACTTATAATTAGAAATTAACTTGTAGACTTTTAATTGGTTCTTCCACAGTTGAGCCTGATTTGCCCATTGGTGCCAGTAAGTGGGCTAAGATTTCCCATTTTCACCATAGCACTTGCAAAATCATTTAAAAAAGAAGCAGAGTTTGAGCTATAAGCATTCACTTGAGAATCGGTGGAGCCACCACTGAATAGCTGCTGGTCAGAATGCAAAAGCCCCTTTTGGCTTTGCAAATCCTTGTAGTAATTGTTATCGAATGACGTCGGAGTAACGGTGTCCAGCGGCGAAAGATTGTTGTCGCCACCGCTGTTGGGGCAGTTTGCTCTCAATGATGTTGCAAATGAGGCATTTATGTTGGCTTCATTGTATAGTCTGGTTCGGAAAGTTGTGCATCTTGCTTGGCCTATCGTATGAGAACCTGAATAACAATAAATGGAGCAAATGATCACCGAAGACCAAATATAACTAGCCATAGTTAGAATGTTAAATATATATGTGTATATACCTGAAAGGGCTACCATTTCCCTGGCTGTGAATCCTTTGTTAGAGAAGGCAGAAATAAGGGCACTAAGATTAAAAGTTGGAGCTGGGAGGTTGCTGTTTGCAGCACTCAAACTCGCAGAGGTCGAGTCCCTTCTTCCAAGTACAACTGTCCAACTAGTGCCTCCCAACTAAAAAATCAGTCAAAACTTGGGCTTAATATGACCAGTACATGTGTCAGATGTTTAATATATATAAAAAATAATGTCATTTAGCACCAGTACTCATGTTAGAGTACTAGTCTAGATGGTCGCACTTGATTGTTTCAATTAAATGGATCATGTGACATTGTATTTAAGTGAACCTAACATTTAGTGTCACGTAGTTGCGACTTAAGCTGGTGTTTGATATCAGTAGTGTTCAATAACATTACTCATATAAAAAGGAAAGAAAGATTAGTGTATTACAGCGACGACAGAATCCCGAGCAGCAACCGCCAAAATATCAGCACAAGAAACAGTGGTTGGACATGCTCTCTCGACTTGAGATTTAATGGTGTCGATCACATCCATTCCTCTCAAAGAATTAGCATTCGGCCCGGCGTTCTGTTCTCCAGTGAAGTTGGCCGTGTCATCCAATAATACTGAAGCGTCGCATCCCTGTTCATTCATTTGTATTTCACCAACTAATTATTAATTAATATAAAACTTATTCAATCACTATCAATGACAGATTGTAAAATATTCAAAGTTATTCCCATTTGTTTTAATTAACTTCGTACTCAGAGATTAGTCTTTTCTGCATGTTTTATCATACAAATTCATGCAAGAATGAGAAGTTAGGGAAAAAAATAAAAAATAAAAAAAATCCAATGTATGTAACCAAGAAACGTAAGCAATACCATATATATTTGACGTTTAACCTCGAAACAACGTTGTACCCATTATTTTTATTTTCTTGGAAAACCTTTTCGAGTGTTATAACATTATATTATAGGAAAGACTTTCAATTGAAAAGTACACAAATACTGCATGTAAATCCCCTGACAACTGTTGAACACTAAATTTAAATAAATGAACGTGGGAGTTTACTTATTTAGACAAAATCAATAAAAAAGCAATTAAAAGGAGAAAGAAGCTAAGGGTCTGAAACTTGCATTGACAAAGCAGTCGTGGAAATGAAGACGAAGCAACGATGCCCCCATGCGGGCTTCATTCGATACTGCAGAGTTAACTGCAGTTCTGATAATCGAAAGGAGATTAGGACATGAGCTCGAATAGAAATTAGAAGACAATTGTGCCGAGGATAATCCAAAAACAAGCACAAGTAGAATTGATCGAATAATGGCTGAAGAAGAAACTGATTTAATCATAACCATTTTTTTCCAAGAAAAGGAAGAAATTTACAAGGATTTCTTAAGTATAATTCTAATTGTTTTGCTTATGGGTTCTCGTAAGATTTTCGTGCACTTATATAGTAGATGATTGAGAAAGCCTATGTGCTGTAATCCATTTTGTTGCATATACCATAGATATTATCTTAAGAGATAATAATATATATGAAATCCTGGTAATAATAAAAAATGAAGTCTTGGTCAATAAATTTAAAGTCGACTACAATATTGGATAAAAAAATATGAAATATCACCTGATTAATTAATTAAGTGAAATTTCTAAGCAACTTGGTTTCTTGTATTGGTTTCTAGGAGGTCAATGTAACTAACATTAAGAGATTTGGTGGTGAAGTTTGTTAAATTGCGGAATCTAATTATTGTAGAGCTCTAATTAATATTGCCAAATTGCGGAATCTAATTATTGTAGAGCTCTAATTATTGCCACTTCGCGGAGTTAGTCATGGATTGATCTCTGCGGTGAGGTTGTCATGGGTGTTAGAAGGGGACAGGACAAATTTTTTTAATTAACGACTATTTAGAAATTTGTAATCTTGAGAAGTCCTTATAAAATTCGATTTTGTGAATTTATCTTATAAATAAGGAGCAGTCCTTAGACTTTATGTATTATCATCGAATAGAGAGATTAGAGAATATATGATTTTTATTTTTCTTGTAAACTTTTTTCATTGTAGTGAATTATTGTAGCGGTGAGAGAGGACGTAGTCTCACACTGAGACGAACCTCTGTAAATATGATGCTTTCTTGATTGTTTATTTTCTTTCTTTAAATTGATTGCTTTTGGTGGAATAGAATTAGAGTCTATAATTCTCAACAAAGTTGATGTGGTGTTGTTAGCATTTCAGATTGTAGTTATAACCTTAATAGCAATAGAAACATCGATGATATGTATTACTTTATTATTATCTACAATAGCTATATATTCACGTCAATTTCTCCCCCCCCCCCCCCCCCCCCCCCCAACATCCCCCCCTTTTTTTTTTTTTTTTTTTTTTTTAAATTTGACATCAATCATCGAGTTGAATTAAGTCTTAGATCCGTAAATCATATTAATAGAATTTTAACTTAATTTTGGATGCTTTACAGTTGGAGCATGCTGGTCAAATGAGTCTCTATCTACAAGCAATGTAGCCTGACCACACTCCTCCGATATGGTGTCGGTATAGAAATAAAAAATAAAAATGAAAACATATCTTATCATTGGCAATGTTCCAAAGTGCTTCTATGATTCGAAATAAATACACATATTCTTAATTACTTGATATTTGAAGGACTTGATGAATATCGAGTTATCCATTGGGTTGAGGGTAGGTTTCGATCAAAACAGGACTCAAACTCGGTGCTTATCATTATTGCTAGTAGACTCTTAACCGGTGACTTTTTTTTATCATCTCCATTTGATTTTTTTAAATGATCAAGGTGATTCGTAATGTGTGCTCATCCTAGCACGTTAGTTGGTTTTTACAGTTGAACAACAACAATAAATTATCGATGATTTATTACACCGAAATACAAAAAATGAAATTACATATTGTATTCATGAATCACCAAATATAAACACTTACATAGACATCTTCACATGATCTATATTGTGAAAGTATATTATTTCCTCGTGTTTAGAAAAATGATTAATCTTCACTTAAAGCTAAAACATGTCACTGTAGCCATTTTTTCTCATAGAATATTTTAACTTAGGCCCAATTTGATTGGAGTGGAATTGGATGGAAAAAGAAAACACCCTTAAATTTGGTGTTTTATTGCATAATTTTTCCATGAAATTTATTTTCACAATTTTTCTAGGTACAACCATTTAAAACAAATTTTTCATCTTTTATTTTTCTATGGGTATGATGGGAAAATATTTTTCATCATTTTTTTTTTTATTTTTTGGTAATGGAAACATATTTTAAATTCAATGGCAAAAAAAATTATTCATTTAATTGACAATTTGCATGAAAAATAAAGCTAAACGAACACAAAAAATTTCAAAAATTATTATTATTATTATTTTTAACTTTTTTGCAAGCCAAACAAATTTTAATACAAATTGTGAAAAAATTTATCCCAAAAGGTAACAATTTGTATGAAAAATAAAGTCAAACGAATTAGGTGGAAAATTATACCAATCAAACACCATTAATTACAATTCTCTTTAAAATAAATTCAATTCAATTCTTTGTCATTCATTTTCTTTCTACCCATTTTTCACTCTTACAATCAAACGGACCCTTATATTACATAGTTTTCAACTTATGATTAGTAAATGCTTATAAAATAAGAAAAGTTCCTTATATGAATAGCTTAAAAGTAGATTCTGTTTCACAAGTCATCCATTGGCTTAAATATTCTGTTTACACCCCTTTTACTATTTGAAATGCTCAACATTACAGCAGTATACACAATAGGTTGAACATATATAGAATCGAGCAATACGATATGACATGATATGTAAAAACACTATTTCTCTAAAAGGATAAAACGCTGTGAATACGTTGTAAATTTTGAGTAATGTAAGGCTCTAGGAGTTCATTGGAAGCCATTGACATATATATATATATAGGTAGAGCGCCGTGTAGTTACAATCTCTCTAGGAGTTCATTGACTACATCGAATATGGAACCAATATCTCTGCTCACCCCTAGAATAAGATCATTTACTACCAGTTTACCTTTGCAAAGTCTCTACTTGTGGTGGTACATATCTCTATTGCTAAAAGTTGTGTTGCCTGAGGAATAAAGACACCTAATTACTAGTTTGTTAGGTTTTCATGTCGATGGAATTTTGTTGATAATCAGGAGGGCAAAGTAAATTAAACAAACAAAGCCTAGAGGGAGATAACTTGATGCAAAACGGAAGTTCAAAGGATTTACTAGCGTAAATTCTCAAAGCATAAAAACGGAATTAACAAGAGAAAATTGAACTCAAATCGAAAACACCTTTATTTCAAAACGAAAATTGTTTAAATAGGCTCAAAAAACCCTAATTTAAGTGAAAAAGATCAAAATAGACATAAAACAAAAAAATAGAAACAACGCTAAAAACTTCAAACGCCCAGCGACCCGCCTTAAACTGCATTTTTTTAATTTGAAAATAACGTCAACCAAGGTAAACCCGAGTTGTCACGGTATGGAGCGCCGCTTCCCATTTCCGAAAACATATTATAATAGAAATTTCGACGTGCGAGCTGAAAGTTATGTCCGTTTCTTCGAAACCCCCCTTTTAATAGCCAGTCGATCCAATTTTTCTTTAAAATCTAAGGCCATTTGTCCTACATCACAACTCTGCACAAATAAATATTTTAAAGTGAATTTCACATCTTTGTTTCCTCACTTCGGATTAGTCCGTTCCAATCATAAGTTCATAACCCTTTCTTTCAACTTAAGCTGCACCGAATAGATGTAAACCCAATTTTAGAGGAAGTTTTCACCAAATCTGTAGTAAATTAATTAGTTTGAACTATTGAAAATACATTTTATTAGAAAAAAAAAGAAAAAAAAGGAGGTTTCATTTTCAAAATGTCGTTCTTCTTACGGTTGAACCGCGTATTATTTTTGAATGAATTGCTTGACTCATGAATGCATTGGTTAGAGTCCTAATCGCAAAGAATCTATAGTAATGTTTCGTAACTTAGAATACCCCATAAAACTTTATATTTTATTATTCAAATTATTGAAAGCATTAAATTATTTAATATGGTTTTAAACAAAATAAAAAATAAATTATTTCAATGTGATTACATTCAACTCAAATTCGATTTTAATAATTACTAACTCACTTGTATATAAAAATAAAGGCATATTTATCACGTTAAGGAGGACGATAATATAGAATACAGTGAATTATCCTCATCTGCTGTGATTTTTCCCGTCTTCGATTTTTCACTTAAATCTTGGTGTTCATTGTGTGATTGTTTATTTCATTCTTGTCTTAATTTTCGATTCGTTTCATAACAATTTATTAGGCCCGTTGATTTCAAAAGACATGCCAACCAAGAGTGTATCTACAAGATATTTAACGTTTTTCCATATAAATTGTCGTATCTTATCATACGAATCTAGGTTTCCATTTGATAGTAGTTTGATGCCAGTGGCACCTTTGTTGGCTGCGTTCGTTCACCAACAAATATCCCATATCTTTTCTCTACATTTGAACTTATGGTATGGATTTTACGTCGTTAAATACTATGGAACAGTGATTATGATATATGCGGTGCTAGTCCTTAGCTTATCAAATTTCGACTAAATAAATTACTCACTGCCTAATATGTTAAAAGGTTATATCCTGTAACATAATCCCGTCCAATGTATTCATATAATAAAGTCAAAATGCTATCGTAAGTACCACGTGTTTTCTGTAATTATTAGACCAGACCCGCCGTGTGCAGCCAAGAAGAAAATAAAGATCAAGGCATTAGGCACTCCATTAATATATTGATTGAGTGTAGATTTGGTATTCTTTATGGGATTAAATAAAGTAATCATAAAGATCGTGGGAGTAAATACAATTGTTATAATTCCATGTGTTTGCCTTTTTGAATAAAGATTATTAATAGGCAATATAATTATTGGAATTGAATAAATCTCGAGATATGTTTGGCATGTTAAAGATTGAATAGCTAGCCATCTATGACTAAATATCCGTTGAAAATAATATTTAAATAATATATATCTAACAATTTAAGTTGTTAAATCAAGTGATTCAACATTATATATATACACCCCACCTACTGAAATGAATTATGGACTCATTAGCTAGGTTTGTCTGGCTTTATCTAACAGCTTAAACTCATCACGTTGGTCGACAGTCTTATTGACATCTATATATGATTCTACACTCAAGTGGCAAGACATGCGCCACCCTCTGCACATGTTACACGAGTTATGTTAAATATCAATATTAGAAGTACTTGAGGTTTGAAAGTTTACTTATAAGTAAATAAATCAATTTAAAAAACAAAATAAAGCTATTATTTGCCAAATTTGCTTAGGACTAAGTAAATTGCATAATTGAACTTTAAGATTTATTTTTAATAATTTTTTTACTTAAAAGTAAATTTTAAGAACAGTCCAATATAATTCAAATCTGGAAGACTGTTTTACCTTGTATTGCAATCTATCCAACTCAATATTCATTGTCTAGGAAGAGTAAAGACAAGACAGACTGGGGACACCATTATGATTTTGTCAAAGTAAATAACGATTTGAAGATGACATGAAATTGATAATTAAACAAACCTAAATAAGTCATTAATAGAAACAAAAGCCTGCATCTGCATGCACCCCCGAACTAATACAAAACTGTCATTTTCTTGCTTGGTATACTTTATTCCTACTCAGAAGTTATAAGGCTAACATTAGTTGACAATTTATGCACTAATTATTAGTAATCAAGCATTACAAATTAACACGATTCCACATTTCAACAAGGAATATGATTCTCGTTGACAACCCTAACACGCTTCATTTAAGTCGAAGTTTTTGCACCAATCAAGGCAATGTAATAAGATGATTGGCCTACATCTGTTTGATTATTTGTAGTATCATTTAGAAAAAAGAAGTGTTAATTTGATTATTTTTTGAATTTATCGGGTTTGACATAAAATCAGTGTTCTAAAAGACGTAATGCGTGGCGATGCGTGAATGCCAAGCTATGAGCTATACGAGTTTAGGCGAGGCAAATGCGTAAAAAATAATAAAAATGCATTTTCTTATTTTAATTTTTAATCAATCAAAAAATCATTTAATAATTAAAAATAATATCTACCAAACATTTAAAATAGATTTATAGGAACTCTATACATTTTTTTCAAAATTTTCAACAAGAGGATAAATTTCAAATGTAAATACTAAATGGTAAATAGATAGAAAGTTTTGAAAGTTTTCCTTTGTTTTTGACGTTTCCACCATGCATCACGCCTAGACGCGCTTTTTAGAAAAGTGCATAAAATATAACCTTATGGTCGAAATTATAAATAACATATTTGCAAGTGGATATAGCTGAAGAGGCCAGGTACAGCTGAGAAGTCTTGGCCTACTAATTTTACAAACAAAGAAGGAACAAGTGTTATGTCAAGAGAGAAATTTAGACTTTGTTTAAACATTATCCCAGTAATGGTACCTTACTGCAAAATTAACAAGTTTGTTTAACATTATGCCAATTTTAATCGTACCTCATTTCAAAATTATCAACTTTGCAAAATTATTGACTTAAGTCTCAACAATTTTGCATTCGATTAGTTTTTTTTTAATTAATATATAAATCAAAATAAAGATAAAATTATGCATTGGTGACTCAAGCAACTCAAGGGCTTTAAGTAAATTTTTTTAAGGGACCTCAATAACAAATAATTGATCAGCAGTCCGTGACTAACAAAGAAACAATGCGTCCTCATAGTGGTTACCGACAAGAATTCGAATTATCGACATAAATACTGTCAGTAGTCAACAATGCACCACGATAGCAGTTTCCAATAAGAATGGTCAAAGGTGGAGGTGTTAGCAATAGATTAATTTATTAAAATATTCATTTTAATATTACTCAGTGAGTGACAGAGTTTCCAGCAATAGATTGATTTATAAAAATATTCTTTTTAATGTTACTCAGTGAGTAACAGAGTTTCCATCAATAGATTAATTTATTAATGTTGTAGTTTGACCCAAATTTTAGTGGGTATTAAAATTTTAGTTGAAGTGGTATTGAAGATATCAAAATTATGAACCAAAAGAAAAGTTATTGTATTTTTGCCAACCTACAGCTAACTGCTCGCTCGAGTAACACCAACTTATTTTCAACAAAAAGTTGCCGTTCGCTTGGTGCTCGAGCGACGGGATTGTGGCTCGCGTATCGCACGTTGTCCCTTGAGCGACAACCGATAGAGTTATCCGACTCAAACTCGTTTGCGTTTTAACTCATTTTTTAGACTCCTATTCATCTACAATTTGATTTCTAGGATTTCATATATATAAGTCACGGTTTGTATTGTTAAAATAACATTCATTCAACATCTTGAGAGCCTTAGATCTTAATTGAGAGTATTGATATCTTGTTGTAACTACAATTACTATTGATTATAATGAATTTCTCCTCATCTACTTATGGTTTTTCCTTGTCTTAGGTTTCCACATAAATATTGATGTTCTTATTTTGTTCTTATTTATTTCATTATTTCCATAATCTTGCGATCAATTCGTAACAAGTAAAATAAGAGCAATGTTGATTATTCTACATGACAATGATGAAATATGACATTCCGTTATTGGATCGAAACACGAAATTTAATTTATGGCAAGTGAAGTTGCGAGCAGTTTTTGCGCAGACGAATTTGGAGGAAATCTTGCTTGGTTTTGATAAAATGCCTTCAATTTGGACGCTGGATAAAAAGTAGCATAGGGATTGAAAAGCCCAATCCCGAATTCATCTACATCTATTAAATCAGATTCTTCAGGATATATTGCTTCTTCAAGAGCAATATATCAATATTCTTTTGAAAATTATAATTCATACTTTACAGGAGCAAGTAATATACTTAATTATAATGTGGTCCTACTTCTGGAGTAACAATGAATTATTTATAACACACATATATAAGTGTACTCAATTCAAAAACAATACTTACATTAAAAAGAAGATGGATGAGATGATTAATCGAGCAGAAAACAAGAGCAAAAGAAATTAAGACATATATGAATTAGGGATTAAAAAAAAATAATGACGAAGAAACAAGAAAAAAAAATTCTACGTGATTAAAAAAATTTAAGACAAATATCAACATCTTAACTTTTCCTTAAAAAAATCGATTGTTAGAAACAATGAAAAAAAAAATCAACGTGATTACATGAATTGATTTCTTAGGTGTCATGAATTGGGTTGAAGTAAAGATTGCAGGAATGGAAGTAGTGATTACAGGTTATGAATTGATAATACTGTGAATTGATGTGAAGAAAAGGGTAACAGGTGAGAAACAACTAATCAACTTTTTTATATTTATACAATTAATTAAGCCGCCAGTGGGTACATACTACAATAGCCATCTATAAAATCAAAAAAAAAGTATCACATCAAGAATTACAACGCATTAAATTACTCTAAAGGTTCTCGTCATCTTTATCCTTAATTTCAGCAAACAAATAATTTGAATCCATCTTCCTAGAGAGAGAGAGAGAGAGATATGGTGATTGGCAAATCATTCCAAATCATTCAAAAAAAAAAAAAAGATTCCAAATTTTATATACATGGCGGCTGACAGAATTGTTAACAAATTATTCATGTTTGTACACGTATATTAAAGTAGAGAAAAAAAAACACAATCGTCTTGTATATGTAAAAAAATTCACATGTCATCAAATTAATTTAAATACATGTGATAGATGATTATGCTTAAAAAAATTACCACTTTCACTAAATTTTGAAAAATTAAGCGATCGTGCAGATAACGTGTTATAAAACAGAGAATTAAAGTCAATAGACTTGTGTTTCTTTTATTAATGACCAAAGCCCCATATTTATATGTAAGAATTAGGGATACAATATTAATAATTTTTAGGGCTACATGAGTATATTTTTCATTCACTACAAACCCTAATAAATTTACCTTTTACAACAAAAATATCATTTTCCTGTGTCCTTTTTTATAAGTTGCAGTATTTCATTATTTATACATATACATCTAGGGTGTCAGCGAGCCGTGTCAAGCTGGCTCGCGAGCCCAAATCTAAGGCTCGGGCTCGACGAATTGAGTTTTTTATTGGCCCGAGCCGAGCAAAAGCTCGTCGAAAAAAATCGGGCTTGGCTTGGGGCAGACTTTTTTTTTTCGTGTAATGCTATTAAATTACTAATTTTATTTTTGACATCTTTAATAAACTAAAGTCATTGTCATCTACAAATTATGATTTTCAATCAATGTTTATAATTATTTCGTCTTTATAACAGCTTTAAAAGTAGCCTATTTTTTTTTATAAAAAAAATTCTTTGTGCCATAACCAATACTTGAATTGCATTAATATTTAATTATCTATGTTTAGCACATTAATGGAATAAAGTAAACATTTTAAGCTATACTACTATAACAATTTTTTTTATTTTTAAATAATTTTTTGCAAAGTTACCACTCTCCTCCTTTTTGGGGCTTGGGACCGGCTACAATCAATGTGGGTAGAGTTAAAATTGTACACGAATAAAATATTTCGTGTACAATTTTTCTTGAAACAAATAAATTTAACAATTACATATGTTTTTGCCATTAATTAATTTAAAAACTTACAATATCTTACGTTTGGATCTGCTGTAATTCTTCAGCCATTATACTGTCAACTAATTTTTGAGTACGTAAATTCGTACATTCCCAGTCCTTCAAGCATATTAAAACCTTCAATATATCTTCCTTTTAGTCTTAATCGTTCGTCTGATAAATTCGATCATCTAAACTAAATGCAGCATTCGATGCCACCGTAGACACCGGAGGTGCTAGTAGATCACGTGCAATTTTTGATACAATATGGATATTACCTTTTATTACACCTTCACCATGGTAAAAGACTAAATTCTTGCAATTCTTCTGGATTTAACACACTACGAATGTCCACGCACAAATACCTAGCTAATTCAGAGAGAATTTCTACATTTGTGCCATTAGCATTTATCATTCTAGATATTGATGAACTAGAACTAAATGAAGGAACACTAATATTGGTGTCCAAATAATTCCATAAATTATCTGAATTTCTTGAAATATTACTTGAAGAAGGATTTTGGGAAGTAGAGCTGCCCTAATCTTCTTTTTCAACGTAATAGTTATACATTTCATATAATGTTGATTCTATATGCACATGTGATAATTCCAAATTTATGAAATTAGAAATCCCTTTTATAATAGTTTTTGTACCATGTAAATTAAGTCGATGGTCCATCATCAAAACTAAAATAAATAAAGAGGGCAATTCTTCCCAATATTTACGAAATTTTAATTCCATAGAGTCCACTACATCAACAAACAATGACAAACTCCTATATTTATGAAATGCTTGTGAAATATAAAAAAAAATGATGTAAAACAAGTGAAGATGTAGGATAATAAACGGTGCTACATTCCTTTGTGGCATCGAAAAAAGATTTTAAAAATTTCTTCACATAAAATGCAATCGACCATTCCCAATCTTCCAAATTATGTTCGGGTCTATATGTATGCCTACCATTATAATACATTGAAATAATTGTATCATAATTTTCACACGAATGTAACATAAGATATGTAAAGTTCTATCAGTTACAAATGATTTCTCTTCTAAGCCATATTCTACACATAAACTGTTAAATGCTTGCTTTCTTGATGGTGACACAGTAATAAAATTTATTGCTTTTCTAATTTTATCTAAATGTGATTTTATATGTTCTAATTCATTTTTAACAATCAAGTTGATAATGTGACATACACAATGTTGATGAAAAATAAAACTTCCAAATTAAGGGTTAAGATCATGAATAAATTTTTTGATGACACATTTGTTCACATTAGCATTATCAAAAGTGAAACTTCGAACCATATCTTGTATACCATATTCTTGTATAATTTCTTTTAAAATCATGTATATATTAGTGGCATTATGAAGATATTTTACTCTTCTAAATGCAATAATTATTTTATGTAGAATCCATACATGTGATCAATGTAATGAGCCATAGCAGCAATATAACCTTTTCTATTACCACCGGTCCATAAATCAGAGGTAAACGATATAATAATATTAAAACTCTTTATTTGTTCAATAGTAATTTGTTTTCTTTTGTTATATAATTTTATAGAATCTGAACGAAGAGTATTTCTACAATAAGGAGTATACCTGGGTTGAAGATAGTGTTGCACGAATCGGGTAAAGTGCTTTGACTTTATCATCGTAAGCGGCATATCTGCAGCAACCATGTATGCAGCCATTCCTTCAAGAAATCTTTCCTGTGAATATACAAATGTGAAAAGAGTATTATTAGAACCGTCAAACACTAGTTCGGTCTGTTTTGGGTCATTATAGGCTGGTTTTGCTTTGCAACTCCTTGTTATGTGCCTATTCAAATGCGTTGTGCTTGAACCGAGCTTCCAACTAAGTTCTTTGCCACAGTAATTGCAACATGTTTTTCAAATATCAACTCCATTTTGAACACCAACTTTTTTACGTGTCATTTGTTGCCAACAATCCAATGATTCTTTTTTCGACCTTTTTAACTCGAGTACTTCTTCCTCTTCGATATTTTCCAAATCAATTGGAACATTTTGAGTTGCATATTAATCTCATCACTTGTAAAATTCATCTATATTTAATGATTATTATAGACTAGAATAATAAAGAAACTAGAATATTAGAGAAAAGAAATTAGAATATTAGGAAAGTGAATATTTGAGCAAATAAATTGGAGATTGAAGTTGAAATTATAATACTGCAAAAGTTAAAACTGATTGAAAAAAATTGATATGAAACTAGAAAATTTAACTTCTATTTATAACTAAAAAAATAACAGTTTCAAATTTCAAATTTGAATTTTTGAATTGTCAAATAAAAAATTATATCTCATGATTTTTTTGTACAATTTACACTATTAAATTCAAGTATTCAACCAAAATTTTCAACAATAGCTGCATGTTGCCTCAACAAGCAGTATGCCGCCTTAACAAATTAACACGATTCCACATTTCAACAAGGAATATGATTCTCGTTGACAACCCTAACACGCTTCATTTAATTCGAAGTTTTTGCACCAATCAAGGCAATGTTTGAAGTAATAAGATGTTTGACCTACAACTGTTTGATTATTTGTAGTATCGTTTAAAAAAAGAAGTGTTAATTTGATTATTTTTTTGAATTTATCGGGTCTGACATAAAATATAAGCTTTTGGTCGAACTTGTAACCAATGTTCTAAAAAGCTCGTCTCGACATCGTCTAGGCACGAAGCGTGACTAAAGCGCTTCACCTTGAGTCTACGCGAGAATTAAGCGGTCAATATTAATGCACGCCTTAGGCAACCTAGGCGCGCCTAGGTGTGCAATAAGCAGTCAACATTCTCGTTGACCGCTTAATTTTATTTTATTTTTATTACTTTTCATTTTCATTAAATGTACATTTCTTTTTCTTTTTGTTTTTTTTTTTTTTTTTTTTTTTTTTTTTTTCGGTAGATGAAAATGAGTATATTAAGTTGGAGTCCGATAAAGAGTTAGATAAGATTTAAGCTACAAGCTATCTATGTTATGTAATTATGATTTTGAAACATATCTTTTTTGTAGGAATTATTAAGTACATACTATATTTTATAATTTTAGATGTTTGGTATATATTATATGAATTATTGAATGTTTTTTACAATGATTAAAAATTTAAAATAAAAAAAACGCTTTTTTACGCCTAAATTTTGTCTAGACTCGTAAAACTTGAAGTTTGACCTTCACGCCTAGCCACGATTTACGCTTTTTAGAACACTACTTATAACATATTTGCAAGTGGATATAGCTGAAGAGGCCAGGTACAGCTGAGAAGTCTTGGCCTACTAATTTTACAAACAAAGAAGGACCAAGTGTTATGTCAAGAGAGAAATTTCATTTTATATAATTATATCTAGACTTTGTTTAAACATTATGCCAGTAATGGTACCCTTATTGCAAAATTAAAGACTTTGTTTAACATTATGCCAATTTTAATCGTAACTTACTGCAAAATTATCAACTTTGCAAAGTTATTGACTTAAGTCTCAACAATTTTGCATTCAATTAGTATTTTTTTTTAATATATAAATCGAAATAAAGATAAAATCATGCATTGGTGATTCAAGCAACTCTAGGGCTTTAAGCAAAAATTTTTAAGGGACCTTAATAATGATATATTTTTTTAATATACAAATTGAAATAAAGATAAAATTATGCATTGGTGGCTCAAGCAACTCAAGGACTTTAAGCAAAAAAATTTAAGGGACCTTTATAACGAATAATTGATCAGCAGTCCGTGTCTAACAAAGAAATAATGCATTCATAGTGGTTACCGACAGGAATTCGAATTATCGACATAAATACTGTCAATAGTTAACAATGCACCGCTATAGCAGTTTCCAATGAGGAAATACCTTTAAATAGCCTTTTTAAATAGGTTATTTGTAAAAATAGACTTCAAAAAGTTAGAAATTTGAAGAATAGCATTTACACAATAATCTTTCCAAGAATACCCTTAATTTAAAAAATTGCAACCTAATCCCTATAATACAAAAAAAATATAAAACAAGTTATTAAATGAGAATGCCAATAAAAAATAGGTTACCACTAAAATATAAAAAATTAAAATATAAATTAACACTAAGATTTTACATATCCTTAATAAATAATAGATTAACTGAAAGAATGATAAAAGAATTTTTAGAATATTAAAATATTTTCTAGATTTTGAAGATTTTATAGACGGTCTTAGTACCCCCATTCTAATTAGTATCAGGGCCATAGATCATAACATGATAATAGAAGATTTAGGAAATAAATATAAAATTAAAAAAAAATAGATTTGAGATAATAATAGGAAAACCTATAATAGATAAAGAAGTCTTAAAAATATACTTATAAAATTAAAGAATATACCTTTAGATATTAGGAAGGAGATAATAGACAAACAAAAATTAGTATAATAAAAGATCTTATGATATGAAAAACTATTATAGAAACTATAGATCAAGAAGAAATA
>CM033358.1:23581470-23608594 GCA_019395295.1 Osmanthus fragrans | reverse complement strand
TTTAAAGTGATAGCTAAAATCAGGAAGGTTGCTTATCGGTTGGAACTACCACCCGAGACACGAATCTATCCAGTATTCCAATTACGAAAGGCTGTGGGGAAAAGTCATTTACCTCCGAATTTGGGAGCCGACTGGGAGTTACTTGTGGAACCTGGAGCGGTGCTTGGAATCAGAAATGAGACACGGGAAGAATCGGAAAATTTGGAAGTATTGATCAAGTGGAAAGGGTTATCTACTATGGAAGCTACTTGGGAACCATTCCATCTTATTAATCAACAATTTCCATCCTTCAACCTTGAGGACAAGGTATCTGAATTGGGAGGGGTAATTGATAGGCCCCCAATCAGGTATACCTATTCTAGAAGATTCAAGAAGGCTGAAGAACGGAAGGAGCCATAACAAATTAACAAATTTTGTTAGAGGGGTAGAAAAGGAAAAGGAGAGTAGTGAAGGAAAATTATAAATAAGGAACGAGGGAGAAAGTAGAGGCAGGCAATTCTGTTAAAGAGTAGTGAGGCTAGGAGAGATACAACCCTCTTGAAAAGGCTCTGCATGTTAATTTCTCTTTCTTTGTACTGCAGAATCCAATCAATATAGAACTATATTTTCAGGTTCTCATTCCATTCTCTTTATATTTCAGCTGGTTCCTATCACAAACACAGACAATAAGAGAAATATTTTGTTTGACTTTGTATAATTGTAGAGGAGCTGCATAATTTCATGGTGTATCTGTCTTGCTTAAAGTGATACACTTCCTGTGTATTCTCTTTTAATTAATAATAAAATTATCTGATTACCTATCAAAAAAGTAATGACATTTATTAATTTGAATACAAGTAATCCACATATTTGAAAGTGTACGATTACTATGTTGAAATTTGGTTATGAGAATTGACAGAATATTCACATTGCAATCTACTTATATAAGTGAAGAATCGTCCTAATGTTATGAATATAAGTGAAGATCTTTAGAAATTTTTTAGAAGTCGAAGTTGAATAGAAAGGAAGTACTTAATATTTTTCTAGTAAATGAATTTTCTTCAGCTCCTTACCATGTAACAAATTATTTGTTTGAGTATGAGACGATCCTTGGGAATGGTTTCTTTCCATAGGCCTGTGAATTTTAATGCAGACTACAATAGTTAGTGGTAAGTGAAAAGAAAACAATTAATATTCACACGAAATTTGTCCTTTTAAATTATATACTAACATTTTTTAACATCTTTTCCTGACTTAACTAAGGTAAATGTGGAGATAGGCCAGTAGATCACCAGGTTTTAGCTTTCTATAACTGTTCCATGTTCTATAATTTGCAGGTGACAATTTCAGAGAGGCATATTCCCCAAACAGAGTCCTGTGTTTCTCGATGATGGAAACCAAACACGCAACCGCCGAGAGATTAATGTTGTGAAAAGAAATGAGTTAAATCATGTTGGTGGGCGGGAAAAAACTAGTTATTACAAACAGAAGTCACTTGTGAAGGGAGAAGAAGATGGTACTTCAAGTGGAGGCCAAGGCCTTTTATTTCATGAAAGGCAAGGATTGTTAGAGGACAAGCATTTGAATCTAAATGGGAAAGATGATATTTTGCTGAAGGGAGTAAGCAAAAGCAGTCCATCCCCACAAAATATGGTGGATAATATTGTTGGTGGCCACATTAGGCACAATAATGGTGTCCATACAAGAAAAGCCGAAACCATAGAAACATCATCTTGTAAAAAACCAGATGTTTCCACTAGTTGCACAGGATTTCTGGGAAAAAGAGAAGATCTTATTGCTTCCCCTGATCATGTTAAAAGAAAGAATTTGTTGAACTCGACTGGAAAAGCACGACTGGAAGAAACAGATCGGTTGAAATCCTGCTACAACAATCTTCCCCCTCCACCATATATTAAATCAAAAGATAATTTCATTCCCCCTCTCCCTCCATATACTAAATCAAAAGAAGATAAACATGGAGCCATCAGAAGGTCTAAACTTGGTGGTTCCAACTTTGATAGACATGTTATTGGCTCTTCTCCTCACAATAGAAGTAAATCAGTCAACAGCTTGGGCAAAAGTGACGAGGAACCAAATCATCGTGATCGTGAATGGAAAAGTCTTGAGCTTGTTAAAATAAAGAGTTATGGCAATGAAAAGGAGGCTGATTATTATCAGGATAATGCAATTCCCTTGCCGAAACCAAGATCAAATCGGAGGAAACAACAGAAATCATCATCCAATCATGACAGTGTAGGTAATGTTGACAATTTCAGTAGTGCGAAGAGGAGTTCAAGTAGCAGGAGAAGGGACCATTCAAGAAAGGGGTTGCAGATCTTGTTTGATAACGAGCACGATAAAAATGATGAAGAGGAACAAATGATTGATAGACTATTAATCCATTACAGCAAGAAACCATCAAGTTATGATGCCGGTAAATCGAAGAAAAAGTTACTACCTCATTCTTCACATCAGAGAGCAATTCAGAGAGCCATTGATGCTGGTAAATTATCGCTCGATCAGAGCATAGATGGACAAGATGTTGAATCAGAAATTGTTCCACAGCCCGCCAGATCGATTTCTCTTCCTCACACAAAAAGTGGTTTGCCGCAGGTGAAGAAAGTGTTTACTCGTGCCAATACTTTTCAGCCCAATAACCAGGCACGACATGTGCACCCAAACTTGCCTGATTACGATGATTTGGCAGCTAGGATTGCTGCCCTTAGAGGGCAATAAATTCCAGGAGCTAGTTTTGCCGGGCAAACAGTTCAGGCTTCTGCACGTGTGGTCATGTTGTGTGGCGGGGGGGGGGGGGGGGGTGGAATGTTATGCAGTTGCCAGTTTATCAATAGAGATGATTCCCTGTATTGATCTGCTGGCAAATTACTGCTATTAATATTCCTGATACATGTATATCAGGTCTTAAGATGGGCTGGAAATTCCAAGCCCTGGTTAGATAGAGCATAGATTTGCATGATCCTTGAAAGTTCAGAAAACTAAGGATGCATTAGAATTTGCACATTTCTAGAGCTGGTGTTGTTTGCTTTAACTGATTGACAATGATACATGTTTGTTTATACTTCATATGGTTTAAAATTGTAAAATTGTAACCAGTCATGGATTATGCTATTCAATGTTGAACCTGGACCAATATTACAATTTGGCTGTCCATGTCCTTCGTGTTTTAAGTGTATGTTCGGTATATATTATTAAGCAACTAGGCAGTATAAAAAATAACATTTAGTATCAGTTTTTCAATGCTATCCAATTTTCCTTACTAAAAGTAGCTAATATGCTTGCCGCTGTAGGAACGGATGGATTTAGGAAAGCAAAATTCTGGGAAACACAAACGCGATAATTTCATATATGTCTCTCATTGATCGACATTTTAACTTAGCAACATTGTCTTCTTCCTCGGTATCGGATGCCTGTAGCCCTTGGGAGGCGAGAAACACAAAATATATTTGAAGGTTTCAACGAGAAAGATCCACTTATTCAGATGGCATCTTTCATATTTTCTAAAATAGTTTAAAAATAAAAATCAATGTTTTACTTAACCCTGTTTGGTGTCCATTATTTCAAGGAAAACACATTTTAATCGTCAATGTTACACTTCGACTGAAAACTTCGTGTCAATCACTTCAGAATTTACCTATGATTTCAGTCAATTCAACTTTGAACAAACTGAAATTGAGCTTTTTTACCGACTTTTGGGCTTAGGCAAACATGACTTGATTGGTAAATGGCTATGGGATGTGATGTTTGACTTGTCAACTACTTTCCCAACCTAACATGAACTCTAGAAGGAAAAATAGCAGTATAAGTCCCCAAAGTTTGACTTGTACTTCATCTTGGTTCCAAATATTTAAAACATAGCATTTACATTCTCGATCTTTTATTTTAATAGCACTTAAGCCATTCAGTGAACAATTTGTAATGAGCACTATTCTTATCTTTAAATAAACAAATAATTAATTAAAAAAGCAAAAAAAATTATACTCCCCCACCCCACCACCTACCCATCGACAACTATCGTCAATTACTTTTTGACATTGTCTTGGGGAAGATAAAGACATTTTTTATTTAAGTTTTTGTTTATATCTTTTAATAAATTTTAGTTTGTTACTAAAGGTGAACGTAAGATTCTCCACTATACTATATGAAAGATTATGAATGTAAATACTTTGTTTTGAAGAATGGAGATCAAGGTGCAATATACGTCAAAGTTTGAGGAGCTATGTTGCAATTTTTCCTTCTAGAAAGGCAAATAAATTCCTTTGGCAGGCGACTCTTCAGCAGCCGGCCGAGTCAAAATTAATTTCGCGTTTTGCCTTTCCTGTTTCCTTGCAATTGTGATATGAGTTAATTTCAAAAATGATCGTTGAAGTTTGAGAAACATTCAAAATTGGTCCTTAAAAGTATTTTTTGGGTATATTTAGCCCCTATTTGGTAGTCATTTTTGAGGAGAAAATGTATTTTTGAATAGTTAATTGATGGAGAATGTGTGGTTAAAACTTAAGAAAAAAATTTGGGTTTACATGTAATATTATTTTATTGAAGAATGTGTGGTTGAAAAGAAGAGAGAAAAATGCATTTTGAAAAAAATGGCTACCAAATTGGGGCTTAGTCGCTAAGAAAAATAATGGTATACAATTGATCACTTTGTATCTCTATGTGGACTAACATACATTATATCAACCGATTCCATAACTAACCTCATGTTTCAACTCTATATACCTTCCTTACTATTTGTTAATAGCAAAAATTAGGGTCAGAGCTGAATGGAGCAATTCAAGATTTTCTTTAATTGGTACTACAACTATCTAAAGGAGGGCATGTCCGTCCTAATTTCGGATGCTAGCAGGGCCTCTAACCCTTTGTCGGTGGTATCTATATTGAATCTTTGGCATCGCTTACTATCAGAACATTATCCACATTCCACACCCTATTTAAAAAAGGCTATCAATCTAATTCACGAAATTAAAGTCAAGCTTCTCCATCTGGAAAGGCGTGGTGTTCTTTTCTCAAGAATCGTGTTTTATTTTTTATCTTCAATTTCACGAGACATAACAATCCTTTATTGATCTCAAGGTTTACTTGCAGACCACATTGAATGTGGAGTCGATGCAACTAAAAAATGACCAATTATCTAACAAAATTTAACTTTAATGACTAAATATATGAAAAATATGCTTTAATTACCAATTTGAAATTTCAATTGAACTTCAGTGACAATTTTAAAATTAACTCATTGTTATAAGTATTATTAAAAAAAACATGCGATTTCCTGTGCATTTGGTACTAACGTGCTCCGTCCCTGGAAGCTTCATTTCTCCTTTCTCATGCGCCGCCGTTGGACTTTCAACTATATATATATACCATTTACGCGATAAATTTCCTGTTCTATTCCGAATCCTTCATTTTCTCTTAAAATTCATACCACTGGTTTGAAAAATTGTTCTAAAATTTTCGTTCCCTATACCGAATCTATTGCAATGTCGAGCGCTAAATCGATCAGTTTCTCCATTATTGGATTTATGCTGATGGCACTAATCCAATACAGTTTTGGACAAGGAATGGAACCGTCACCGGCACCGACTGGTCCTTCCAACGATGGTGAGTATTTTCATCGGAAATTTATATTTCTCTATTATTAAAATAATTATTCTCGTGTTTTCAAAAACCAAAAAAATCAATTTATGACACAGCATTGTTCTTGTTAAAATTAGTAAAAAATTATTTATTTGATCTATTTAGGACAGTAATTAATTAAAATTCATCGATTTTTAATGCAGGCACAGCAATTGATCAAGGGATTGCATATGTTCTCCTACTTGTAGCACTTGCGATTACGTATTTAGTCCACTAATGATACTATTTTTTTATTTTTTATTTTTCTGTTGAAATTGTATTGTTATTGCAATTTTAATTCAATTCTTTTATGTATTTTCTGTTGAAATTGTATTGTTATTTTGAGAGCATAAATTGAATTATTTTTATTTTCATTTTTCACAAATATTCATTAGAGGAGATCCATTAATTTTTCCATAATATAAAAAATATGCCTCTATTTGATTTAGCTAAAAAAGATTATAAAAAAAAATCTAAATCAGAAAAAGAAAAATTGAAAGAGGTGGAAGGTGGGAGTTACTTAAAAAACTATTTGAGGAAAGGACAAAATGAAAAAAAGACGAAAGTTTCAAAAAGATATAAAATAAAATAAAATAAAATAAAAAAACTTATTTTGCGGCAAAAGAGAAAGAGAATGGACGACGAGAGCAAGGGCATGACAGAATGACTAACACGGAAAATCATATTTTTGAAATTGACAATGATCTTTCTTTTTTGAATGAACTATAAATTTCTTTTTATAGTAATCAGAATTCTAGTTATTTGAATCTTACCTTTCATCAGTTTTTTTTTTATCCATCTCATGAAAAAAAAATGGGATTTCTTTATTTTTTTTTGGGACCTTTTATAGTATTTTAGACGTATGTTTAGCTAAAACATTAATATTCATAAAAACATCTTCTTCAACCTTAGTTGAGACCACATTGATGGTGTTCATGCGGCATTTTTGGAGTGGCTTTCTTTCGGACTGAACTACTTGTCCAATTTTAGAGTTAAATATTTCATTGGCTACTTAACTTTGCACTATGTCACGGTTTACTCACCAAACTTCAACAATTGTTCCATTAGCCACTAAATTTTACTTCACTAGTGTCCATCACTCCTCAAGTGGACGACGTTTAAAAACATGCTCACTTGGCGGATGGAAAGCCAAATCAGCTCTATTAACCTCTTTGATTATAGAAATGTTACTCCCCCAATGAAAACCCCAAACCATCTAGCGTGATTTTCAAAACAGTGTAGCTCAATCCCAAATTCTTAAAATCAATTCGACATTCGAGCCCAACCAGAAGTAGCATCTCTTTGATTTGAGAAGTTCGAGCAAGACGTTTGAGCTCGCATATGGACGGACCTATTGAAGGTAAATACAATAGTGCAAACGTGTATGATATTTAACTATCTTCAAATGAGTTTTCTTTCCCTCTGTAAATCTAACTTCTTTTATGAGATGTGGTAACATTTGACGATCTTGAATTGTGAGGAATTGTTGGTGCTTCAAGAGCTCATAATATATCATATCTTTGGTATCGGGTGATCATTTCATATCATATCATAACTTTCATTAACATAATATTTATCAACATGAAAAAATAAATTTAAACGGGACAAACCGCTTGCACCTCGTAAGCATACCTTAAACCTTTGAAAATCTTGAGTTGATGCCTCCAAAATTCAAATTTTGTACATCTTGAATCTCCCCAAAAATTTATAAAAAAAATTTGCTTTCTACCTAAAAGATGGAGGATTATGAATTTTTTTTTTTTTAAAACTTGTTTCGTTGCTGGAAATAAAATGGAAGTAAAAGGATAATTATATAGTGGATGATAAATTATTGGAACAAGAAGGTGAGTTTATGGGATAATGTGAGGTGGTTAGAAGTTAGTGGGAACATGAGAGAAAACGAATGTGTGTGTGCATATATATACATAAAATCACATGCACATGGGAAATTAAATTCATCCAATATTTTTCAAACTTAAAGATACACATGGATTTATATAATATAATACTATTTTCTTTTCCTAATTATCTTAAAAGTTATATTATTAAGTAATAAAATAATACCCATAAATTACGGTCTTTGAATTGAAATAACTTGGACTTAACTTATACAAACTAACTATTTCTCGAGTCGAAAACTTTTAGTAAATTACAGCTACAGAAGGAGTCCAATATTGATATACTGATTATTATAAATATTTGACCCAAAATAATATTGGATTTAATACTATTTTATCTTAGTCCATTAACTTTCCAAAATTATAAAAATATAGCAGATAAAACAAATAGTTTTATTCAACAAAATTTTTAGAGCGTTATAGTTTTAACATTAGCTAGGCACTTCCTGATTTGACTGCATTCTGCTAGAGTCAATTGTTTTTCTTCGTTCCATTTCCTTATAGCTTCCTTGACCCCAAACTTGGATTCTTCTTGATGAGTAATTTACATTTCCATGTTGAATATTGTTTTGCATATCCCAAGTCCACAGTTTTCTTGGATAAATGTGTAAAATTTTGAGCATGGATTGGTGATTTACTTATTGAATGATTCGAAATTCTTATCATTTCCTTGTATATATCCTTGTATTTGTTAACTCTCTCCTGATTCAATTTATTGCTTGTTTGGTAGTGTTTTATAATGTTTATAAGCTGTGAGCCTTACTAAAATGTGAATAATAAGTGGGTAGTAAGTTGTTAGTCCCATTTGATGGGTTGTGATACCAATTCTGTCAGTTGCATCCAACACATTAAATGGGCTATGATGAAAACGGGTTTGGCCCAAATTGCTGGAAATTTGTTTTCAACCTCCATTGCCCAATAACACAAGAAAAGGCCTAAAGTCCATGACCCATTAACTTGACCAACTGAGTTGTTCTGGACCGTTGATCTGCATCTTAATCGAACGGTGGAATGCTTATGTATTAATATACTTGGACTGAGACTTTTGGAGTAGGGTTTTCATTTTCGCCTCTTCAGTTCTTCGAAACTTCTGGGTTCTCTGTGAACTCTCTTCTTCGGCGCCTCTTCTTCTTTCTTTTGATTTTATGTGAACTGATCAAAACATCTGGTTTTCGATCTTAGATCTTAGTGATCAGATTCTGTGTGAGTTCATCTGTGTGTTTGGAGGCGTGTCGATCGCGGTCCATAGTAGTAGTCATTTGGTCATTTTTCTTTAGGGTTTGAGGCTTTGTGGTATATTTTCTTGTACAGAAGGGTACAAAGATACTTTGTGAATTCTAAGCCCTAAAAAAAATCGATCCCTTGATGTTTTGGTTTATTGAATCTTCTGAGTGATTCTTTTATTGCTTCCGTTAGTTTTACTCTACAAGTGGTATCAGAGCTTTCGTGTGGGCGTAAGGAGTCTTCGATCGATGGTTTGTCATTGGAAAATTAATTTTCAATTGGCATTCGTTCTTCGATCCTTTTGCAGAACCCTAGTTTTTTTTTTCTTGATTTGGCTACTAATTTTTGTCTTTCTGTTTGTGTTCATGTGAGGAAACTCGTTCTTGGTGAACTTGCTTGGAATTTGGGCTTTGAGCTGCTTGGTGCTGGTTGTTGAACTTGCTTGGAGCTGGTTCTTGGTGAACCACGTTTGGTAAAAAATTTCTAAACCCTAACCTTCTTTTGTGATACACTGTTCCTGATATTTTTTTGACACTTCTTGTATAGATCTGTATATTGAATTTCATGCATTGATATTTGATATTGCCTATACATTGGTTATGTGACCCCTTTCCCCCTGGTTGAGAATTTCATGTGTTGATATTTCTTATCACATATACATTTGTCATCTGACCCCTTTCCCCTTGGTTGTGTGTTTTGAATTAAGTCTTGACCTGATGTCCTAAACCTCACAGAATCTTGGTGAATTCAAACACACTGAAGTTATTTTAATTCCTTGTAATCAGCACTATTACTCATGTGACTGTCATTGTGTTTATGTGCCTATCTTGAATTGATAGATTTTTCAAATCTTGTTTTGATACTTTGTGTGTATTCAGCATATCTTTTGAAATACCTATTTTTCTATTGAAAATAGACTTCAAAACTTTTCTTGTGTTGATTAAAAACTTCAAATGACAACTACTACGTTTGAACTTGAAATTTTTAATGGAAAATGAGATTTTTTCATTTGGCAACAAAAAATAAAAGGAGTCATTGTTCAACAGAAACTTTCTAAGGCTATAACTGGTTAATTTTCTGAAACTATGACTGCTGAACAAAAGGCTGAAAATAATGAAATTGCATATACCTCTATTATTCTTCGCTTGTTTGATCAAGTTTTGAGAAAAGTAGGGAAACTTGATAATACTAAAGCTTTGTGGGGACAAATTGGAAGAACTTTAATTGTTAAGTCTTTACCCAATAAACTTTTTTTTTTAGAAAGATTTTTTTGTTTTAAAATTGATCAGTCCAAAGATTTAGATGATAATCTTGACATCTTTAATAAATTGGTTCAAGATATCACTAATGCTGGAGAAAAATATCTGAAGGATATAAGGCTGTTATACTTCTTAATTCCCTGCCTGAAGCCTATAGGAAAGTAAAAAATGCTAAATATGGTAGAGAAACTTTGACACCAAAAATTGTTGTAAATTTTTTAAGAAGTAAAGAATTAGAGATTAAGGCTTAAAGACATAGTATGGAGTCTGAGAGTTTGTTTGTGAGAGGTAGATCCTTTACTAGGCAGAAGAATAGTCAGGTTAGTCAAAGTAATCAAGGGAATGGTAACTATAGAAAGAAGGGGAAGGGAAAGCATAGGTCTCAGTCTAGAGATGGGAATAGGAAGTGTTATGGGTGTGATAAAACAGGACACTATATAAAGGACTGTTTTAAAGAAAATAATAAGCAGAGAGAGATGAAAGTAGATGAGGGAAATGTTGTTGAACCCTTAGGTGGGGGGATAGTTGATGTCTATGTGGTGACTGAACCCACATTTGATCTGAATACTGAAAATTTTGTAGATAACAATGATTAGAATTTTGAGTGGATTTTAGATCCTGGCTGTACTTTTCATATGACCTCTATGAGATCTTGGTTAGAAGATTTTAGGGATCTTGATGGTGGGGAGGTTGTTATGGGCAATAATACAACCTGCAAAGTCAAAGGAATAGGTAGTGTGACCTTGAAATTCGAAAATGTGTACACTTTTACCTTAGAAAGAGTTAGGTATGTTCCTGACCTAAATAGGAATCTGATTTCCATGGGCAATCTTGATGACATAAGCCTGTATGGCAAGATTGGAGATGGTAGTTTGAAAGTAACTAAAGGTTCTTTGGTTATTTTCAAAGGTACCAAGAGGAATGACATATATGTCACTAGAGCTAGTGTCATAAGCCACATTGCTGAGATTGATGTTACCCTAAAATGGCATAATAGGCTAGCACATATGAGTGAAAAAGGCCTACATATTTTGAATAGGAAATGAGTATTTGGTAAGGATGTGATTTCTAAGGTTCCCTTTTATGAGTATTGTACCTTAGAGAAACAACATAAGCTTCATTTTAATACTGGACAACATAAAACTGCATCTATCCTTCAATATATTCATTCAGACCTATGGGGCCCATCTTTTATTACTACTCAAGGTGGTAATAGATATTTTTTATCACTAATTGATGATTTTTCAAGAAAAGTTTGGGTTTATCTTTTGAAACAAAAATCAGACACTTTTTCAAAGTTTAAAAATTGGAAAACTTTAATTGAAAATCAAGTGGATAAAAAGATCAAAAGTTCTAAGGATGGACAATGGTCTGGAATTTTGTAATTTAGAATTTGATCAACTTTGTAAAGAAGATGAGATCCTTAGGCATAAAACTGTCTCATACACTCCTCGGCAAAATGGAATTGCTGAGAGAATGAATAGGACTATTTTAGATCAGGTTAGATGCATGATGATTAGTTATAGGGTTTCTAAAGTCCTATGGGGTGAGGATGTTATGACAGTAGTGTATGTTGTGAATAAGACCCCTTCTAGTGCTTTAGATAATAAGACACCTAAAGAGGTATGGTCAGGAAAATTATTTGATTATACTATATTAAGAACCTTTGGGTGTGCTGCATATTCTCACCAAAGTCTAGGCAAATTAGAGTCGAGATCTCAGAAATGTGTTTTCATGGGGTATCCTGAAGGAGTTAAGGGATATAGACTTTGGGCTAAAAGTGAGAAGGGCTTTAAAATGATAACCAATAGAAATGTGATTTTTAATGAAGCTAAAATGCCATGTTTGAGTAAGAAAGTCTCTAGTGATGTTCCTGTGGGTGAAGGAAATGAGAAGACTAGTATGCAGGTGAAATTAGGGCACTTTCCTGAACTTGTTGGAGAAGAACAAGTTGAATTTGAAGTTTGTGAGAAGAGTGAAGGTGCTATAGGTTCATAGGAACCTATTGAAGGTAGTAACCATGACTTAGTGAATGAGTTAGTTGACCCTTTGAGAGATTATCAACCAGCTCGAGATAGAACTAGGAGAGAAATAAGGGAACCTGTTAGAATGAGTGATTATGAATCCCTTGCTGTTATGTCATACCAAGATTTAGCTTTTAGGGAACCTAAATCTTATAAAGAGGCTTTAAGTTGTCAACAATCGAATGAGTGACTGGGTGCTATGGAAGAAAAAATGAAGTCCTTAGTTAAGAATAATACTTAAAAATTAGTTCCTAAACTTGAGAATAAGTCTTTAGTAGACTGTAAGTGGATTTATAACATTAAGGAAGAGAATTCTTCTAAACAACCTCTTAGGTTTAAAACTAGACTAGTTGCAACGGGGTTTACAAAAAAACCTGGTATTGATTGCAATGAAATTTTCTCCCATGTTAAATACACTGCCATAAGGGTCATGCTTACTTTTGTTGCCCAATATGATTTAGAACTTGAACAAATTGATGTTAAACTACTTTTTTGCATAGTGACTTAGATGAAACAATTTATATAGTTCAGCCATAAGGTTTCATTGATTCTAAAAGGCCAAATCATGTTTGTTTGTTAAACAGACCTTTATATGGTTTGAAACAATCATCTAGGCAATGGTATAAGAGATTTGACAATTTTATGTCATCTATTAGTTTTATAAGAACTACCTTTGATCATTGTTTGTACTTTAAAAGAAATTACAGTAATAATGTGATTTTTTTACGTTCTCTTGTATGTTGATGATATGCTGTTGAGTAGACCAAAAATGAGTTATACAAATGACATTAAAAAGGCTTTGAGTGTTGAGTTTGAAATGAAAGACTTAGGACATGCTAGGAGAATTTTAGGAATGGATATTAAAATAAATAGATCACATCAATCTCTTCTTTTATCACAATGTGATTATGTTAAAAAGGTGATATCCAAGTTTTCTATGCATTATTCTAAGCCTGTCATTTTGTCCCTTGCTTGTCATTTTAAGTTGAGTAAAGAACAATGTCCACATGATGAATTTGATATGAAATACATGCAAAAAGTACATTATGCTAATGCTGTTGGATCTGTGATGTATACAATGGTGTGTACTAGGTCTGATGTTGCACATGCTATTAGTATTTTGAGTAGGTTCATGCAAACCCTAGTCCTAAACATTGGACTGCTTTAAAGTGGCTTTTAAGATACATAAAAGGTTCTGCTGATTTAGGTTTGTATTTTAAATCTTGTAAAGAAGGAGTTGTGTTAAGAGGATATGTGGATTCTGATTATGCTAATAATAAGGATAATAGGAAATTAACAACTGCATATGTGTTTACTTTGTATAATGCTTGCATAAGTTGGAAGTCTCAATTGAAATCTATTGTTGCCTTATCTACTACAGAAGCTGAGTATGTAGCTGCTACTGAAGCTATCAAAGAGTCTTTGTGGCTTAAAGGTTTGTTAAGTTAATTAAATGAATTGCATAATCCTGTTGTTGTCTATTGTGATAGCCAAAGTGCCATTGATTTGTGTAAAACCCCAGTTTTCTATGATAGGACAAAACATATAGATGTTATGATGTATTTCATTAGAGATATTATAGTTCAAAAAGAGTCCATATTACTTGAGAAAATCCCTACACAATTTAATTCCGCTGATATGGGAACAAAGGTATTTTCTCTTGCCAAATTTATATCATGTTTACAAATTCTTAATATTGATACTGGGTAAATTTGTGTTCCTACAGGTGTTATCCTTCTTGGTGCTGGTGTTGGTGAACAAACTGATCTATTTGGTTGTTTCTAACATTGTCATCAAGGAAAAGATTTGATGGGTTGTGATGTCAATTCTGTCAATTGCATCCAACACATTAAATGGGCTATGATGAAAACGGGATTGGCCCAAATTGCAGGCAATTTGTTTTCAACCTCCATTGCCCAATAACATAAGAAAAGGCCCAAAGTCCATGACCCATTAACTTGACCAACTGAGTTGCTCTGGACCGTTGATCTGCATCTTGATCGAACGGTGGAATGCTTATGTATTAATATACTTGGACCGAGACTTTTGGAGTAGGGTTTTCATTTTCGCCTCTTCAGTTCTTCGAAGCTTCTGGGTTCTCTATGAACTCTCTTCTTCGATGCCTCTTCTTCTTTCTTTCGATTCTATGTGAACTGATCAAAACCTCTGGTTTTCGATCTTAGATCTTTGTGATCAAATTCTGTATGAGTCTTCGTCTGTGTGTTTGGAGGCGTGTCGATCGGTTGTTCAATCGCAGTCTATAGTAGTAGCCGTTTGGTCATTTTTCTTTAAGGTCTGAGGCTTTGTAGTATATTTTCTTATACATAAGGGTACAATGATACTTTGTGAATTCTGAGCCCTAATAAAATCGATCCCTTGATGTTTTGGTTTAATAAATCTTCTGAGTGATTCTTTTACTACTTCTGTTGGTTTTGCTCTACACCATTAAATGTGTGGATAAAAAGTATGTTTGACAAGTTTAAATTGTAATTCATGCTTTGCCAAGCATGATCTTAATAGTAAAAATGTATAGATAAGAGTTCTTCAATATTTTTGTAGTCAATTATTTATTTGTTAAGATGTAAAGTGCAAGTTTGGAGTGCTTATAAAGACCAAAAACACGATCTTTTTCTTCATTCAAATGCTCAAACTTCAATAGATGGCATTGCTAGTCTTATTGAAAGTTTCTCGTCTAGGATGATGACTTATTCTCTAACAGCTCCACCATCACAGCCTAGTCAATCAAAACCTCCATCCCCAGTCACATCAGATTCAAGTGGAAAGTGGGATTAGAGATAAATGTCATACTTGTTGGGTATGCGACCAAAGTCCCACATCGGATAAAATAAGTGAGGAAGATGGAGCAGAGATGGTATATTCAATAGTGAATGTCATAGATAGAGAGGATATAGTAGAGAGAAAATAGTGAGTAGAGAGATAGAGAGAAAAATATTGTTTTCTCCTGAGTGTTTCCTGCTTGTTTTCTCCTATTACAAGAGAGATTAATTATTTTTATCTTCTTGTATTTAGAGAGTGTTGTTGTTTTCTCCTATTACAAGAGAGATTAATTATTGTTATCTCCTTGTATTTAGTGAGTATTGTTGTAATTCTCCTACTATAGTGAAATCCTCTCATACTTGCATGTGGACGTAGCCTAAATTGGGTGAACCACGTAAATACTTGTGTCCAACTTTAGTTGCATTTTCTCAATTCAATTATCATTGTAAGCCAAACTTGACCCACGAATTCCTAACAGTGGTATCAGAGTCATGCCCCAGAATTGGCCATGTGGATGAATCTTCGAAATGCCAAAAAAAGGTGGTACCTCGGTTAGCTCGCGATGGAATATGTGGATGAGCTCTATTGGACATGTGGTGTGCTCCGAATGCTTCACGTAAGGCGTGTGCCCAAACGCGGTGGAGAGGATTTGATCTGGTTAGAGCAAGCTCTCGAGGTAGGCAGTGCTCAGGTACTTCACATAAGACGTGTGTCTCAAAGCGGTGAAGAAGAGTAGTTGACCTCAATGGAGCAGGAATCCTTCCTAGTAAGGAATATGCACGGATAGATGATCGTTTAATATGAGGTTCGGTGGTCCTTTGTTCGAGGGGAGGATTGTTGGGTATGCAATCAAAGTCCCACATCGGATAAAAATGGGGAGGATCATAAGTTTATAAATGTGGACATATATTTCCATTGGTATGAGACTTTTTGGGTAAGTCTAAAAGCAAAACAATGGGGGTCTAGGCCCAAAGTGAAAAATATCATACCAATGTGTGAGTCCATACTTATAACAAGTGGAATATGTGGTGTTACATATTCCTAACAGTACTTTCCTCAATAAGGTTTGTTCTTTCGAACAAAATTTATTAAAAAGAGCGTTCCGCTCCAAGGAAAGTTTCACTGCATGTTTCTCGTTGTGCTTTTGGGGCCACATTTGTTTGTTTGTTTTTTTTTTTCGTATAGCATACTTTACAGATCTCTTACGGACATGTGTACTCAGTCGAGTGACCACGAGTAAGTCATAGGGAATAGCGTGTGGTCTGTCGGT
Organism: Osmanthus fragrans; assembly: GCA_019395295.1. Lineage (NCBI taxonomy): Eukaryota > Viridiplantae > Streptophyta > Magnoliopsida > Lamiales > Oleaceae > Osmanthus > Osmanthus fragrans. Next base: position 23,592,531 of record CM033358.1, on the reverse strand, counting down.
GTATTGGAGACTTCAATTTTTGTAGAAATGATTTTACTATAATTTATATAGGTGTGATTGATATGAGTTTGATGGGTTCAATCATTTTTCTAGCTGTGTTGTGACTATTCTGGTGATTTCTCCGATTTTGACTTCTGTTCTCCTTTTGGTAATAATATTTAGAAAACGGGTTTGGATATTGACCCAGAAAAGTTAATAGGATCATAAGTCTGGGATCGAACTTGTTGTCTAAAAACAAATAAAAATACCATATAATTTGACAATAAATTTATTCCAAATTAAATATAAAGACATTGCAATAGAAATTTATCACTGAATTTTAATTGTTTTATTTACCTCAACGAGTTTTAACGCCCATTTTTAAGTTATACCACCTAGTTGGTCATCCATTTTTAAATAGAATCATCTAGCAACCGCAATCTCATATTGTCTGGGGAAATAAGTGGAAGGATCATTCTCAATTAGTACGAGGCTTCTAGAATGAAAGCTCAAAAACAAATTGTGCTAGATATGTTCAAAGCGACAATATTGAAATTTCTACAAAAGACTAAAGTCTAGTCGGAAATGTCGCCAACTAGGACATTGGGGGTGAGGTGATAATAGCAAACACAATCCCACTTCACATGGGGATGGAAAATGAGATTGATTTATAAGCGAAAGAGTCACTTCTCAATGATAGCCTTTTGGGTGAAAGTCCAAGAACAAAATCTTGTGAACTAGTACAAAGCGGACGTGATTCATCAAGTGAATTGTGATGTTTAAAATCCTACATGGCATGAATGTTTACTGAGATAGCTGATATAACCCGCCACATAAGGTAGGGTAAATATATTAATTGCCACCGAACTTTATAGTTATTCATTAGTGATACTTATACCATTGAATTTAAATTATTTCATTCACCTAACCGAAATTTAAAACTCATGTCATTTTGTACTACTACGTTAGTCATCCAACCATGGAAGACTACTCCAAGATATATATTTCGACCCTTTTTAAACCAAGATAATGTTTCTTTTCCATGCTTAGACCAAAACCTTTTATAAATTTCGTTGTACCTTTATATTAGTCGTCTAGCCCTAGTAGAATTTAAAATTCCAAATTTAATCTAAGTCAAAGTCAATAATTAATTTTAATCCAACATTTTATGGGACCAACGACTTTTCAACCACACATTTCATTAACTTTCATCAAAATCTATTAAAAATTTGATTTTAATTCCCACCAAATAAGAGCCTATCGGCTAACATCATTAGAAGTAAAGAACTAAGATTTGTTGCTCTCGTTATCCTGTCCATTCTCATTTGCCAACAAGAATGCGCATCGAGGTGCAAAAATTTAGTGTAGGGATAGTCGATGGAACAATATCCAATGAGACATTAGAAGTCAACTCAAAAGTTAGTGCCTTGATACGATCACAATTAGAGCTGTTTTCAGATAAGAAAAAGGGAGACCATTCAAGTTGCGATATTATAGAGTTTTATACAACTATGATCTATGTTATTTCACCGTCAATTAAATAATAAGGAATCAATGTGGTGATTTCAGGGGTTTGAATATGGATTTTTTTGAAGTTATTATTGTTCCTTTATTTTCTCTCTCTGTCCATTTTTATTTACATTTTCCATTATGGACCCCAAAAAAATGATACGCATGTATTTCACCGTACAAACAATATGCAAAAAGTATAAAATAAAAAAGGTCAGCAGTAACAATGTGGATCCGTGGCGCAATGGTAGCGCGTCTGACTCCAGATCAGAAGGTTGCGTGTTCGATTCACGTCGGGTTCAATGCCCTCTTTTCATTATTTTTTTACCTTATTTATTTCTGAAGAAATAATATTTAAGGCTTACTGGAGAAGAAATCATAAATAGAAGCGATAATATAACAAGTAATTGATTGTCTGGATATTGTCTGCTTTATGATTTTGTAAATTACTCTTTGGACTCAACAACATGGTTAAAAATTATAATTGGTCCATGGACACTTGAAACATGTATACTTTTTCTTAGAAAAAAAATTGAATGGTAATAGTAGATGGAACGTTTGATTGAACTAATAAGAATGTCGGGACAAGAAGTTGATAATATTAGTTTCTGCAATGACACGGAACGTGCAAGATATAGACGTTGTTTAGTAGTATAAAAAGAGAGACATGTGAAATGTTTGTTTGTTATTATGGGGGTGTCTGGAAGAGATTTTTGCCAAATTCTCATCGATTTTTCGACCGTTGCACGTTAAATCACTCCAGCAGCCGCAACAGGAAATTGGCCCCATAATGGGGCAGCAAATTTTGACTGAGCAACCTGTCAGTTGGACTTTTAGTGAAAAAACTATGTTGTCACTGGCTTTTTGAAATTTCAAACCAATACAAGGGCACTTTTGACATTCCGAATGATTAGATAATTACGGCTGCAGAATTTGTCCATTTTTTGCCAATTTTCGTGAAGATGATTTACCACGTATAACAGTCAAAATTTCCATTTCAATTCTTGCGAGAATCCCTCCCAGACACCCCCTATATTAAGTTTTGTCCAGTTCAACCTTTAAAAATCATTTTTCTTAATTTACTTTTATATGAGAAAGTTGAATTATAGGTCCCATCACTTGTTACTATTATAGCCAGTTGGTTCTCAACTTGTAACTTGAAAATTATAGATCTCAAACTTTTATTTGTATAGCATATGTAGTTCGTAATAGGGCAAATCATTCAAATCTCTGCATCCCCAATAGCCCAGCCTGTTCGTGTTTCCTTCGTTTTCAATTTATTTTATTGTTTAGTTTATCAATTTTGTCATTGAAATTTGTAGGCAATTTTAATTTTGGCCGTTAAAGTATTTTGTTTACTCCATTAGTTATTGATGTATTTAATGTTTTGACAAATGGTCGCTCAATGATAAAAAGAATAGTATTATTCATCTAGAGTGAAGATCATCGATTTATGTGATTGTGAAGTCATTGTCACAATGTCATATTGCACAATAAAGTTGAAAATCATTTTTTTTTTCATTGGACAAGGCTGTAATATCTCCATTTTCACACGAATCAATGATGGTCATCATTTTACAAGAAAGTTTATGCCCCAAAAATCACATAGGCTCCTATTTTCAGACACCTATTACCTCTAGCTGCTCATGTATCCTCAAAAAAATTAAAACATGTGATGATACAAGAACCAATAGACAATATTCCCAAAATCATGATACGTGTACAATTTTATTTGACAATCTTAGTTGACAACTCACACTTATGGACATCATATTTATCGATTTCAAAAACTGTTTTTAAAATCAATGGTCCAAATTTTGACGACACCAAAATTGTCAATCATGATTGGTTACAAGGATTGTATAAATAGATTAAATCATATTTCCAATAGTAGTTTTTAGATGTATATAGATCGCCAGAGAGTATAGCTTGTAAATGATGGAAAGGCTAAATAAAGGAGTCATTTACATAAGCAACTTCCTCATCATCACTGGATGCATAGCCCAATGAATGGATGCAGCGCTTGCTAGGACAAACTCTGCATATGACAGCATCAGTACAGCTCATAGAGTAACTCAGGCTGCCTGTGGTTTCCTGGCTCCTAATTTTTTTTATTTTTTTCCCATCAAGTATCGACCGGATCAAACACAATGAGACATTACAATTAATTTTACCATATATTTAATGGGATCCACGACTTTCCTACCACACATTTCATCAATTTTTTTCCAAATATACTAAAAATCTAATATTAATCCCCACGAAACAGAATCTAGAACTTGTTGGTTTGAGAGAAGACCTTGCAGCAGCACCATACCAGAAGAATATGGTATGTTGTACTGAAATGAAGTTGCTGCTATGCTGTTTGCAAAGTGAAAGTGGGTTAAAAAAGAGGATTATGCGCTGCTTTGCCAGATGAATGGTGGCAGAAAATGATTCGATGGAAAATATGACTTTATTTTAAATAGAACAATGATAGAGTGCCACGTGACATTATGTCAATGATTCTGACACCGTAGCATGATTGTAAAAAAGATGTGCTCTGAATATTCAAATGATCTATAGAAAGTACAAAAAATTAACATACATATGGATAAAACAGACATCTCAAGCTGTGGATATCTCAAATGACCACCACACCCGACTGCATTTAAACATCTTAAGGGAACTAAAAAGAAAGATAATAAACTCGTGCGATTAGAAAAATGCTCGATAAACTACACAAGTAATTGTTTTTTCTAAATGATAGTCAAATTACCATACCATCATAGCAAATCGAATGAAATGCCCTATGGTTAGGAAAACTTCTTTTGAGAATGGAGCACAGGTCTTTTCACAGCCAAAGATACTACACATAAAGTTCTAGCAAGATCATATTTAACCAGTATGATAAACGAATGGAAAGGCAGCTCCATAATTTCCAAGCTTAAATTTCAACATGAGCCCAACAAAGAGGCAGATTGAAAATAGAGATGCAACTGAGCTCAAAAGAATTGGTAAAATTAAACACTCTGAATATACTGGACCAGAGACTGAAGAATTGCATAAGGAAATAGTGCTAGAATGAGCCAATCTGATGAATTAATAGCTTATTCGTGTAACATCCATAGAAGAGATACTGATAAACACACCAGGAAGAGTGATAAAATGGCGCCATAAGCGAATGTTCCAACCTGCCGGCATTGTTCGGCTCCATATGCCTGTCCACAAACAGATTCCAGAGAACTGACCATTTCAAACTGCTCGAGAAAATTCAGACGCTGGATTAGCAGCCATATTAATGACTCAGATCATTTGTGTTTTTGGATTCCATATTGGCAGAGGTATTCACCAAACGATTGAAAGCTGGTGTCTTAAAATGAAAAAGACACTCCAGAACCCCACTTCATAGACAAGAACGAATAGCATCAATGGCACGCCGGTGATCTCATTTCAAATTATGACCGCGACCCTTCACTCATTCTTGAACTAATCAAATTTGGCTAAACTTGGAAAGAAGCCAGATCAAAGTTTGTGTTGTTGGATGCTAACCTATCATTCATTGGCATTTAACTATGAATGGACAAACTCTCACAAACTTCTAAACTTCAGACAATTCTTTTTCATGTTGCTAAATATTAGACGATAAGGATACTCAATCAACTGGATGCCACAAATGCGCAGGAGACTAACTTTAGCTAATATTGCAAGGGACGGAATTGATGAGCTAAGTGGCACATGAGAATTGAGGAGCTAAACACCTCCTTCCTTTCTCATTGTAAATTAAAAATCGTGATAGATGAGAGACGAGAATCACCAATAATCTTGGCATGAACAGATTCCATCTTCAAAACTGTGGAACCTACTTGAATCTCGTATGATTATTTTTCTCTGGACAATCTTAGAAATGAACTTAATGGCAGTGTGACAGTCAACGCATGTTCTCAAATTCTTGAAAACCTTAATAGGAGTTCCGGGAGGAGTGGTAATTATTCCAAATGCAACTGCAAGTTTCTCGCTATGATACGAGAGACTTTGCTCCTTCTGCTCCTCTTCCACATCATGCAGCACATAGTCTGTGTGAGGAACATAACCGTCTTCCTTCATTCTCTTTGAAACTTCCCCCCAAAAACTCAAATATTTCTTTTGATCTTGGATGGGATTCATCTCCAACTAAGAAAACATGGACTTTTCTCTTAACGTCAATCCAACTCATACCAGGTTCCTTTACAACTCCTCTCTCATCCATTAATTTTCTGATCTTTGCCACTTCATTCCACTTGTCCGCTGTGGCATAGATATTGGCAAGGGTAACGTATGTAGCAGCATTCTCGGGCTCAATTTTGAACAAGGCTTCAGCTGCTTGCTTTGCAAGTTCGTAATTTCCATGAATTCTGCAGCCACCAAGTAAAGAAGCCCATAAAAACTTATCGGGTTATGGGCATTCTCTTGATAATGTCTTCAGCTTTGCTAAATCTACCCGCTCGACTCAAGATATCAATCACACAGGCATAATGATCCGCTGTGTGAGATAATCCATGCTTTTCATTTATTGAGTAGAAATACTCGAGGCCTTTATCAACTAAACCAGCATGGCTGCAAGCGGAAAGAACGCCAACAAAAGTAATGTGATCAGGTTGAGTACCTGATTTAAGTAAGAGCTCAAACAACCGAAGAGCTTCATGGGGTTGACCGTTCTGAGCATGCCCGTTAATCAAAGAAGTCCATGAAACTAAATCGGGTCTCGGCAGATTTTTGAAGACTTTAAGTGCACTCTCAACATTACCACATTTGGAATACATGTGAACAAGTGCGCTCGCAGCAAATGAATACGGGTCAAATCCAACTCGCATCATATATCCATGAACCTGTTTGCCCAACTCTTCTGATGTCTGATGTGTGCAGGCATTCAGAACACTGGCAAATGTAAACTCATTAGGCCTTATCCCGGAACTAGATAAATCTGAGAACAACGAGAATCCTTCTTCCCACCTCCTCTCTCCAAAGTACCTATCAATCATAGTTGTCCATGAAACAATGTCTCTATCCATCGTCCTATCAAAAATGTGTTTCGCTTCATTTATGCTCCCACATTTCCCATACATATCCAATAAAGCACCCCATATCACTGTATCAGAATCCAGCCCACTACGCATAATTTGACCATGAATCTCCTTTCCTAGGCTCAAAGACTTCAATGAAGCCGAAGCTGCAAGAATACTAGAAACTGTAAACTTATTGCTCTTGCAATTTTCATTTATCTGCATTAGTCTGTACAATTTTAACGCATTTTCAGGTTCATTGTGTTTCACATAACCCGAAATCATCGCTGTCCAGGAAAAATTATCTCTTTCATGCATTTCATCAAACAACTTTCTCGCTTCCAAAACCCATCCAATTTTCATATAACCAGAAATCAAAATGTTCCAAGAACACAAATCCTTCTCACGCATCTCATCAAACAATTTCCGGGCATCCAAAACACTCTCACATTTACAGTACAAATCAAGAATCTTATTTGAAACAAAAATCCCAGCTACAAAATTTGAGCCTTTAATATGCATACAGACTCTTTTGCCTTCTTCCAGAGCTCTCTTTTCAATACACAATTGCAAAATTGTCGCATATATAGCGGCAAATGGAGAGGGAACATGATTTTCTAGTAATCTGATCGCGTCCTTTAATCGCTTTTGTTGGCAGAGGATTTCAACGGCTTCATTGAATTTCTGCTCTTTGCATAAGCGATTTATGAGTAGTGGATCAATGTTTGCTGACGATTTGAAGGGCGTTCTGTGAGGCTGTGCTTTTTGGGTTAAATGAGTTGCAGAAGAAAATGCTGAAGACGAAGAAAAAATCAGAGAGCGTAGAGGGATACATTTGAACAGCGTCAGAAGATGCGTCGGTCTTGGAATCATTTTAATCAGCAGTCGAAAGTCGCAACACAGACGAAAAATATTTGCAAGATGTGAGCTCTGAGGCTTGGACAATCATGGCATTTCAATTTCAAAATATGTTTAATTTTAGAAGAATTGCAGATGGGGTCCCAAACTTTAGTATACCAAAACCTTTCATTTTTGCAGCTGGGGTCCCAAACTTTTAATAACCATGGCAGATGGAGGACATGTGGATGGAATCCATCCATTCTTCCATCGCTTGACCAAGAAATTCAATTTTTGACTCATTTTAAATTTTTAACAATTTAAGTGAAGGCAAAATGGTAGGATTACTATTTCAAAAAAAAAAAAAAAAAAAACAAAAAATCTTGGAGAAAAAGAGTTTGCAGAAAAGTAGTGAACTCTTTGTGTACATTAATATTTATATAGATAGTTACGGGGAGTTTAAAATTCAAATGAAATAACAATTTAACAATTATAACAATTCTGTTGGGATTTGATCAAATTGTGAATATCTTAAATCTGTTGCTGAGCTACTTCGTATATGGTTGTCAACTCGCTCCTGTTGATGATGTTGATAACTATAGCTTAACAGATAACTCTTGCTTAACATCCCCCAGCAAGCATATGGGGGAAAGTGTCACCATAAGCTTGGACTTAAGGAGCAGAAAATGTCTACTAGATAGGCCCTTGGTAAAAATATCAGCAACGTGATCATTGGTAGGAATATACCGTAGAACGACATCCTTGTTAACTATATTCTCTCTAATAAAATGAAAGTCAACATCAATGTGTTTAGTCCTAGCATGAAAGACCAGATTGGAAGCAAGAGCCAATGCAGTAATATTATCACACCAGATTGTAGGAGGAAATGATAGAGGAATTTCGAGATCTTTGAACGGCATACAGAGCCAGTATGATTCAGCAACCATCATTGTCAAGACATGATACTCCGCTTTGATACTAAATTGTGAGACGACTCGTTGTTTCTTGGCACACCACAAGATTAATGAGGAACCAAGAACACTCCATAACCCTATCGTTGAGTGCCTATCATCAGGGTCACCAGCCCAATCCGAGTCACAATAGGCTTGTAAATTAAGTGCACCACGCGCAAAATGCAACCTATCATCAATGGTGTCTTTCAAGTAGTGAAGAACTTGTTTGGCTGATTTCAAGTCTCTCAGTAGGTGAATGAAGGTGCTAACAGAGTTGATTCACCGTAAAGGCAATCTCAGGAGAGTGCAATATTGAAGTGCACTGACCAATTGTCTGTAGCTAGTTACATTTTCTAGAGAATAAATTGAATGAGTTGAGAACTTTTCACTAGAACACATGGAGCTGGGCTTAGCTTAGCCCTTATCATTCGATCTTTATGTAGGATGTCCATAATATATTTACTCTGACAAAGGTGAATGTTATGTTTGTTACAAGAGACCTAGATCCTAAGGAAGAATCGAAGGGGGACCTAGATGTTTAAGCTTAAACTCTTGTAGCAATTGTGAAATCAGATTAAAGATAGCATGGCTGTGAGTTCCCGTCAGTATGACATCATCTACATAAATGAGCATATATATAGATGTACATCATTTTTATGATAAATAAAGAGTGAGGTGTCCACAGTAGAAGCAAGAAAACTAAACTCCAATAAGCATTGAGAAAGTTGATGATACCAAGCCCGAGGGGCTTGCTTCAAGCCATAAAGTGCTTTGTTCAATTTGCAGACATAGTCATGATATTGAGGATATACAAATCCCTGGGGCTGCTCAATGTAAACATTTTCTTGTAGATAGCCATATAGAAAGGCATTGGTTACATCGAGCTACATGATATCCTACTCAAATTGGACTGCCAAGGCTAGAACCACCCTTACTGTTGCAGGTTTAATCACAGGACTGAATGTTTCTGTATAATTCAAGCCATTAACTTGTTCAAATCCCTTAGCAGCCAACCTCGCTTTCAGTAGTTCAACATTACCATCTTCATTTTCCTTCACCTTAAAGACTCACTTAGTGTGAATAACATTTTGATGTGAAAGGCGTGGACATAACTCCCAAGTATTGTTAGTGAGTTAAGCCCTAAACTCGGACTCCATTGTTTGTTTCCACCCATCAGATTTAATAGATCGAGCAAAGGTTGAAGGTTCTGTTATATGAGTGGTGTCATGACATGACTGCACAGAATATTTAGTAGAGTAGAAGGTTTGAAAATCAGGGAATGTTTTTTATTTCAAGGAGCTTGTCTGGGATCTAGTGATGATACGATTAGGAGTTGTCAAGTCAGATAAAAGAGAGGATGTATGTGAGGATGATTCAACTCCTGCAATGGGTGAGGTATTTTGAATAGATTCAAATTCAGCATCTAATAGAGGTGGAGATAAATGAGAACTTGAAATAATTGGAGACAAATCCGTATTTGGTGGAGATAAGGGAAGATTCGAAATAAGGGGAGAAAAATCAGCATTTGGTGGAGAAGAATTTGAAATAATGGAATGATGAGTCACCATGATTGACCTGTTATCTAAAGCAAAAAAGAGCAAAGGCAAAATAAGTGATTGTGATGGAGATAAGAATGGTATTTGAGAAGGAGAAACAACCAGAGAATTACTAGGAACGTGCATGTTGGGAGGTTGTGTGTCATCAGAGGTCTTTGCCAATCCTGGAAAATAAGTTTCATCAAATACAACATGTCGAGTAAGATAGACTTTATCGATTTTAGGATCTAGACACATGTATCCTTTGTGATTTGATGAATAGCCTAGAAAGATGCAAAGTTTGCTATGAAAGGGTAGTTTATGAGATTGGTAAGGTCAAGGCGATTAATCAGGAAAATGGTCGTGGAAAAAGCATCAACCCAAAAGGTCGGAGGAAGACGAGATTGTGCAATCAGAGATAGGCAAATTTCCATGATGTGGCGATGCGTCCGCTCAGCCAAGCCATTTTGTTGTGAAGTATGGGGACATGAGAGACAATGGAGAATGCCATGATTATCGAGAAAGTGCACAAATTGTTTAGATATATTCACCTTCATTATCAAATTGCAATTGTTTAATTTTTGCAGAGAAAAGATTCCCAACCGACAATTTGAATTTGATAAAGCAAGATAAGGTATCGGATTTGTTGTGAATGGGAAATAACCAAGTAAAACGAGAATAATCATCAATAAATATTACATAATAACAAGATCCACTTTAAGAAATAATTGGCGAATGCTATACATCAGAATGAATGATTTATAAAAGATTCTTAGGAACTGACTTGGTAAATGGTAAGCGTTTACTTTTTCCTAATTGACAAGGAGAACACATGTGTGCACTCCATTGTCCTAAGGCCCTGGTCAATTTGCTTTCAATTAACTAGTTTCGTCGTAACAACAAATGTTTCTTTGTTCTCACTGAATCCTATTTTTGTGTCAAAGATTTTCAAACGGGAACCACACTGCTGGAGGGTCCAAGTGAAAGAGATCTATATCCTATTCACTTAAATAAGGCTTCTTCTTCTGTCAATAATTACCATGTGTGGTTTCCAAGGAACCATTGACAAGTAGTTTGAATGTTTGGACAACACGTTTTATGACTTGATCAGATGGCCAAGCCTTGAATGCCGAGTATCAAGCGAAGTCCTAACACCAATAAAGGCTACTCGACCATGGCAATTATTGACAGAAGAAGAAGTCTTATTTAAGCGAATAGGATATAGAC